>PVHY01000320.1:0-205318 GCA_004024945.1 Uropsilus gracilis
TTTCTGTCCAGAGAGTGGTAAAAACACTTAACAGGTTGCTTGAAACAGAGTGTGTTGTACACCACCATGAGAAAGGAACAAGCAAGAGAGACCCTCTGGAAATGTAGGGGAGTCACATAGGGAGGAAAGGACGTGTGGACATATGCTTGATGGGTGAGTAGGCAAAAAGTC
This sequence comes from Uropsilus gracilis, assembly GCA_004024945.1. Classification (NCBI taxonomy): domain Eukaryota; kingdom Metazoa; phylum Chordata; class Mammalia; order Eulipotyphla; family Talpidae; genus Uropsilus; species Uropsilus gracilis. The sequence continues at coordinate 172 of PVHY01000320.1, forward strand.
TTAGAGAACACATCATGACATAGGGGAATTAGCCTGTACAAAGGCTACCATGTGAGCGGGGAATCGAAAGTTCAGGATGGGATGGCTAAACAGAAGTCCTAGAGGGTCACAGACAGCTGGATAGGAGTTTTGCATAGAGATGAATCATACTTAGTATCTCACCCACATCTGTTTTAGGTGAAGTTTGGACTTAAAGAGGTGATGCTGGAATGGTAAGACTTTAGGACTGATGGGGAGAATGTATTTAGTATGTTAAGACATGAATTTTAGAGGGGGCAGAGGGAAAGAATGTAACAGATTGAATTGTGTCCCCTTAATATTCTTCTGTTAAAGTTCTAACTCTCTTTTTTCACCAAATGTGATAAGATCTTTACAGGAAATTAAGTTAAAATATAGCGATTAGGGTGAACCTGAATCCAATTTGACTGGTGTGCTTATAAAAATAGGAAATTCAAATACAGACATGTATAGAAGAAAGATGACACAGGGACACAGGAAGAAGGGACATCTACAAAGCATGGGGGAGAACTAGAATAGATTCTTTCTTCGTGGCCCCCAGAAAGGACCAACTCTGCCATCACACTGACATCGAGCCTCCAGAACTATGAGAAAATTAACCTGATGCCTAAGTCACCCAGTCTTTAGACTCCTTTGCACAGGAGTCCTATGAAACTGACATGATTTTATTAATAAAATTAGTTTAGATAAAATTAATATAAACTAATACCTACATGATATTTGAGAATTAGGCAATGGCCAATTAACTAAAACCACATTAAGATATGTGGACTTACACCTAGAACAAAATGAGTCATCCATCGATAGTAGAACACACTGGATGGAAGGTCCCTGTTCTGATTTTTTACATAGACTATTTTCTGTCATTTGGTTTTGCTGTTTCCTTCATCAACTTTTTCACTAGCTGACAACTTTTAATAATTCTGTGAGGGCCTGAAGATTTGCCTAAAGCCCTGATTAACATTGCTATTCTAGCTGTTGGCTTGCTCTGTATTTCGTTAGTGCAATTTGGGTCACATGTGTTTTAAAAGTGAGATTGTTGGAAATAGCTTGTAAAGAAATTTTGGCTTATTTTCTAGGCATCCATATATCTGTCCCTACCCTGAACAGATAAGCCTCTGAATGTATAAGAGTAAATTATTTTTATTCTTAAAAAAGAATGGTTCTCAAATGCAAATCAAGACCACAATTGAGATACCACCTTACACCAGTAAGAATGGCCCATATCAAAAAAACAGGCAGCAACAAGCGCTGGTGGGGATGTGGAGAAAAAGGAACACTCTTACACTGCTGGTGGGAATGTAAACTGGTCCAACCTCTATGGAAATCAGTGTAGAGGACCCTCAAACTAATGAAAATGGAGCTACCATTCAACCCATCAATCGCTTTTGGAAATCTATCCAAAGGAGACCTCAATGTGAGTACAAAGAGATACCTGTACTTGGATGTTTTTGGCTGCACTATTTATAAATGCAAGGACATGGAAGCAACCCAAATGTCCCAAACAGACAAGTGGATATAAAAGATGTGTTATATATACACAATGGAATACTATTCATCAATTAGAAATGATAAATTTGCTGATTTTATGGTAACATGGATGTACCTAGAAGAAATCATATTAGCAGAAACAAGTCAGAAAGAAAAAAGAATTCAAATGGTTTCACTAATATATGGGATATAGGGAAAACAGGCCAGGAGGAAAAGTCAAAACAAGCTAAAAAACATACAGAAGTTCACAACATGGCGGGAGGGGGGGATGAGGGAGGGAACGATCAGGGAGGGGAGAGTCCCAGGGATTACAAAGATGTGAAATAATTATATATATAATATGGTATCTAGTTTGAATAGAAAATAAAATATATAATCACTGAACCTTTGAATATCTGTTGAGCTCCTCTGCAAAACAGTCATAAATAAATGACTTAATATACCTATTAAGAACTGCTAAAGATTCTTCTCTAATATTTTTGACAATCTTATTGACATGTTCTCCTATGTTTGCTTGCTTATTGCTTATGTGGCTAGAGGTGCAGAAAACAATGAATTAAGACTATAATACCCTAGCACCAACCAAAATCCATGAGTTAAGGTGGCCTCACATGATTTTGTGTGTCTGAAAATTTCCTCTTAAGTATACATTTAGAAGAATATCTGTAGATCTCACTGTATGCTTTTGCTATAATTAGAAAATATAACACAAATTATGGAAATATATTTTCCTTAGTTATAAAATTGAGAATAATTTTATATGCTAGGGCATAGTTTTTTCTTAAGTAAATTTTACTTTTTATATATTTTACATGCTATATTTATTTATCCTTATTTTTATTATTTTGTTACGTTTAACTTGTGAGACAACCTTCATAAATGTAAAGTTCTGAATAAGTCAGCAGTTAATATAAATACTCTCATTCTAGAAATACTGATTATATTTACAGATTATCAGAAAAAAATGTCAGAACTAGCATGATAAAATGAAGAATATTGTCAAAAGAGACATTTACTGAAGTCAAAAGATGAAAATAGTCACTTATTGGTTTGGAGGAGAAAAACACAGTAACTATTTCAATTATGCATAATAATTCATAGGATATCTCACAATACTTTTGAAAATAAATTTAAGTTACTCATGGAAATACCAGTGTGATTTTGAATAACATAATTTACATCCCTGACTCTCAATTTTTCAATTTTAAAAATAACATTTTCCCTGTGTACCTGTTTCAAAAACTAAATTTAACATATAAGAAGTACCTAGTTACATGTCCTGAGTGTAACAAATGCTCATTAAATGGTAAATGTTACTCATATCTTTAAAAAAACAGAAAGATAAATTCTTAATACAAAGGCTGTTATACCCCAACTTCTCTGTGTATCCCCCATTATTACATGTATCTCTATAACACCATATAGAAATAAAATTCAGGGAATGATTTTAATACTGAAATATTTTTAAGAATTATCATTGCTTCACTGTACTTAGAAAATATAATAAACTTATTCATGTCACATATATTAAGTACTAAAAGAGCTTATATTCTGGTCTAAGTTTTCACAAATCTGGACTTAATTCCTGGCTTGAAGCATTTTCTTGTATATACCTCTTTATGTTCTTCTCTTTTACAACACCAGCCATTATTAGAGTTTGCTTGATTTCCAGAATTATTCTTCATGCACCAGTGAAATATATCTCATTTTAGGTATGCCTTTATGAGCAAAATTCATGAATTTTTAGTGAGATGCTCAGATCATTCTGGGTAGACAGAAAGACTCCCTTACTCATTTTAATCTTGATCTCATCTCACTGTGTGATTCATATCTGTGCCTGCAAATGACAAATTACTGTAGGAACTGGGTTAGTTGTGTGACTCATAGAGAGTGAAACTGACATATTAAACGGCAAAAGTTAAAGGCTCACTGATTGTTTTTTTCTTAGATTTTTTATAAATAGACAATCTAGATGTGACATCTAGGACATCAGAGCAAAAGGAAGGGTGGTGCAAATATTTCTATGTAGCCATAGTTACAAATATGTATGTCTGAACTACGGGTAGAAGAAGAATAAAATCTAAAGTCTCTATTTTTGCTAAGGGAACAAAGGAATTGGATGCACTTTAGAAAGAGGAGCCAGACTAAGCTAAGCCTAGTTAGGTTTCAAGCAATCCTGAAAGAAACTTTTGTAAAAAAAAAAAAAAAAACCAAAAAAACAAACAAAAAAAAAAACACCTTGATTCCTGGACTTAAGTAAATTTGGATCATTCTCTTCAGGAAGCAGGAGGCTGTCTTTGAGGAAGGTCATAAGATCAACTTTTCTTGTCTCTCCAGTCAGCAGCCCATCATAAATAGATTAAATCAGATTTATCCTCTGGTCTAAACACAGTAAACCTAGTGTAACTGCATTGGTCTTCTCACAGACACAAATTTTCCATCAGCTCGTTCATGCAAACTTTTGTCATTTTACTTTTCATGGTGGGAATGCAAATTTACAAACTCCCAAATGAACAAAGTGTAACATATGACTATATTTGTGCTGCATTATTATTAGTCAAACCATAATCACCAATGAAGAAGATGATACCTTCCAAAAAATACATGTTTCACAAATAGCATCTTACTCACTTCTTGCTAATGTGCAATGAACTGCACATTACACTTTCACATGAGGAAACTGAGACAAAGTGATTAGCCTGAAGTGGTAACAGCCTCAAGTGACAAAACTGAAATGCAAATCTAGGTCAGTTAGTCAGATTTCAAAGTCTGTACAGTACAGCACCCGATTTCTCCTATAATTCCTCACCCTTAGTATTTCAGGGCAGCACATTTCTAACTGTAATAGATAAATAAGAAGTGAGAGAGGGAGGTCAAGGAATGAACAGCAAAGGAAGTCACCCATAGAGCATAAAAGTGAAAATGCCTAGGTCCCCCTGGGGATTCTAGTCACTGTTACTCATATTTGATTCCATCTTTCCTCAGGGATTCTGCGACACAGCGCATTATCTCTTAAGCAACCCAGACTGGGTTCTCTGACTCACAAGTTTAACACTACCCCACATGCACAACAGAGGCAGCAGGCACTTAACTGGTAACCCAATCAGCTAGAGGACTCCAAAGACCCCCCCAAGAGTTGTGAGGAACACATTCATCATTTGTGAGACAGGCTATACTTCAATTAGGAACACACAGCTATGCTAGAGAGGAAGTCAACACAGGTTTAGCCACTTGAAGCTTAACTTTGTGTGCCTGTCTTATCAATATATAGCTGTACAATTCTCGAAGACTTAGCACAGATTGCAAAATTTTGGGCAAACTGTATCATGAAGAGTAGGTAAAAATTATTCATTTGTTTTCCCCTTACTTGTATTTACCAATAATTTGTCATTGTCATTTAAAAAAACTCTAGTCATCTAATAAATCTACTGATGATCACATTGGGGTACATTAGATTAAAAGGAAAAGCTAAATGGTCACTAAATTATACCAAAATTTGCAAAATAAAATGTTAATTTGACCATAAAAGCAGAGAGCACTAAAATAATTATAATGTGTTTCAGTTAGCATTTTATTTGAACAGAAATTAAATGCACATTTACTGGGATTTTACCATTCCTAGGGTCCATGACCACTACTTGTCCCCTAGCTGACACCAAACTTTAATGAGGCTTCATAGAGTTATGACTCAAGAAATTCTTACTGAAGAGGACAATCTCAAGACTTGTTCTCTAAGGTTCACAGCCAAGTCTCAGGGTACTGCTTCTACATACCCACAAGACTCAGCCAAGCATCACCTTTAATAAATCTGGAGAGTTAAAGCACAGCCTCTGTTGCCATGTTATCTAGATTTAAATTCTGGCTCTGCCATGTAAAGACTGTGTGACTTTGGACAACTATTTAACTTTTCTGGAGCTCAGTTCTACATATGTTAGAATAACATACTCAAACACATACTAAGTTTTCCAGATTACTATTATAATGGTGGAATTCCCTCCTTCAATCCCCACCTCTTAAAAAACACAAAGCAGAATTATTGCAAATCTGCTGTCTTGTTGATGAAAAGAGACTATATCTTCCAGGATCAAATTCTAAGTGAATCCTGTTCTTCCTACTCTCAATGGCAAAATAGCTAAACCAGTCGAAGTTTGTCAAGATAAAATAGTGAAGAGATATAGGGGCAAGAATTGTCTCTGGTGGGAATCTTTTCCATTTACATAGTCATGGTATTGTCTTTCCTTGCCTCTCCTCTTCATGTTCCAGGTCAATGTGCTTGGCACTTCCATCCACCAAGCTGGGAACTGGTGATTGCTTTCTGTCTCATAAGTGATATTAGCATGAGAGAAAGGAACAGTAGAAAACATATTGACAGATTGCATTTGCATCTTTTTGGCAAGGAAAGGAATGAGGGGGAAGATAAATAGAGCCTTTTCTGAACGTCCTACACTGGAGCAGTTTCCCTAAGGACTGTCTAGAACCCACCATGAAAGCCTGTGAGAAGGCAGGAAGGATGTCCAGCCCACAGAGGAACCCAGGTCAGTCACTCTGAGTGAGGGGAGCAGCCATGTTTGCCTGGGGAAGTCAGGTACATACATATAGGATAGTACCTGAGGACAGCCTCTTCTCCCACCTCCAGTCCCAGCACCTAAAGGCCAGAGCAGCTGTTGAGAGCAGAACACTTCCATACCCTAAAGCCCTCTCCCTCAAAGGCAGGTCTCAGTCCCAGGTGTTGAGGACAGAGCAAGTTATGAAAGAAATGAACTTTGAGTCAAATGGGAGACTTAACTATTAAAAGGGATGGATAATCTCACACCAAACATCAGTTTGCCCTTGAGTGAAAGTGACTGAAAAGTGGCAGAATTGGACAACGATAACTTTAAGAAAGACAGATTCGGGGCAAGAAGAGAAACCTGCAGAGTCTCAAGAGGAAATTTGAACTGAAAAATGAAAAAAAAAAAAAATACTTGATACCTACTCATCACGAGGCGAAATTTATCAATCAAAATAATTTTAAGGAAAAAAAGGTATTGCAATCTCCGACACAGTCAATTCACAGTGCACAAAACTACTCAGCTCTGCCCCTCAGCAGCACCAAGTGGAGACTACAAAGTCCTTATCATGATTTAACCATTTAGCTCTGAAAAAATCCAATTTACTTTACCTTAAGTGATTCTCTTAGTCTGGGAAATCAGTTACTAATTCCTTTTAATTTTCTGAGCACTCTTTTCAGCATGAATTCTTCAAAATTCTGAGAAAAGGGAATTGTGACAAATAAGCAAGATAACTGTCACATGAGAAATATGTATTTTTCTTTCACTATGTATACAGTTTATAACTCTGGTATTAAATGTTTTCTCTGAAAAAATTGTAGAAGTATCAAAATAAGATACTAAAAATAGACAACAAAAATCAATAATGGAAGCACTAAGAAATATTGCCTTACTCTTTGCCCAAATTATCCTTATTTTTTATCCCCCAAACTATTTTCCACTATATGTCCACAGGAAACATTTGCATCCAAGGTCTTTTTAGGGGTTGGAGTGATGCAACAACATGCTTTCTTTTATGCTATGTGTTCTCTCCTGACCGTATCTTTTACCCCACTATCATACAGACTGAAACAATTTTGGGGGACTTCATCCACTGCTGCTAAAGTTCCACCATGACACTAATTCCTCCCACTTTTGACTTCCTGACACCATAGAAACATTGCTAGAATGTTCACTTCGTATTATCATTCATCTTAGCTACATAACTATGATTAGATGAACTAGACTGAAGAAACTACAATTGAAAGTGCAACCTGTGAATTCTTCTGCAATAAAAATCCTGCATCCTCTGACTTCAGAGTTAAACTGTCAACAGTGATGAGTTTTCAACTTACAAACTAAACTGATAAGGCTGATCCCCATTTGATCAGCAAACACACAAAGAAATAAACCACCCATCCCAATCCCCCACCCCCACTCCCACCCCCTGCTGCAACAGAGCAATTTCTAGATTTTTACAACCTGATTGGAGTATCTGACAACCAGGAGTCTGATACTCTTGCTTACTATAGATGGTTAATCTCCTGAAGTTGGTCCATGTATTCCTCTTTGAAATGTTCTTGCTTCATGCCCTCTTATACGCCTGGTCTACTTTGGCCTCAACCCTAGTTCCAGGCATATTCTCACAACTCAGAGCAGCAGCAATTCACCCATCCATCCCAACCACTCTCCATCTGGGCTCATTCTTTGCTTTCAGCATTTCCTTCATTCCCAGTCTCACCAACACCCCAAGTCATGCCAACTAACTGGGCAGTATGGTCACACAGGTCAAGGGCTCAAAGCTAATACAAGGTAGAAAAGATCACTGTTCATTTTCCCCTCAATCATTTCAAACTCCACTGAGAATTCAAGTTTCTTAACATAAGGTATAAGTAATTATTTATTACCAATTTGTTTCTTATGACTAAAGTTGAACAATAAGAAAATAAATTTTGATGTGATTAATATCCTTTTCATTAATAATTTTATAATCAATCCTATTCCCCAGAAGACTGTTGATAAAATGCTTCATGCACTGAGCCACAGTGTAAATATGTTTGTTCTTTAAAAAAAAAAAGTTTGTTCTTTCTCAAACATTTTACTTTTTTGTTGTTGTTTGTACATTTTATAGACACAGTCAAATAAAATCTATTATGTAATTCTTGAGAAAGCAACATTTAGACCACATTTTGTTGGAATTCCCCAATGAATGGAAAAGCATTACTGTCACATAAAGGGACAACATGATGTAGACACAGCTTGGGAGAACGCCACCATAATGCCAGGCAGGACAGAGCAGAGTTGGAGCTCCAGCACAGACAAAGCCCTGATAGGAAAGACAGCACTCAAATGCCAATGAAACTGGTAATTCTATAGTGTTGTATTGGGAAATCTTTATTACTTTGTGTGCATTGATGGAGGTATATCTTAGAAGACTGTGAACCTCAATAATTCTTTCTATAATATGGCATACAAAGATAGTTTTAAGACTTATTTTATGCTCTGCTGTCCACCATTTCTACTTGAAAACAACACCATACCTATGACCATGCATATATTTTCACCATTGTGGATGGATCAGCACAAATCAGGTATCTTGAGAAATACGCTATTTTCGCCACAGGGTGACAGACACAAGTTTGCTGGCCATTCTGTCCTAATCTCAAGAGATCAGAGGATAAGTCCGAAGAGAACTATTCAGATTTCACTTACAGTCAACACAAAGGAAAATAATTTCTTTCTGGGAGTGCCTTTAGTGCAAAAGTTATACAAATAAGGACAATACTTTCAAATGATAAATTAATGGTATTTAGAAACAAGTTTCACATATTTTCTCATCAAGTTTCTCATCAATGGTAAAAGTTTCTACGTAACTAACTTGGAATTTCACCCTATTATAACAGACTATGATAAAATTTCAGGAGTAAGGCAACCTTAATTTAAAAAAAAAAGTTTTAGATTAGAGGATTATAGGCTCCTCTATAACTTTCTGCCTTCTAAAAGTAGAACTAGAACGACAGGTATCATAGTATAGGTTGTTTACCCCCCCCCCCTTGGTCTGTCTTCTTACATCTTACAATTTTATAAGGTCTCAAAACTAACTCTTATCACTAATATTTTAAAAAGAAAATACTCAGAAAGCAAAAGTAAGTGGGACTATATCAAACAAAGGAATGAACAGTGAACTAAATCGTTTTTAAAATCAAAATGTGATTTACAGTATTAGGGGAAATACTTGCAAATCATATCTCAAAAAAGGATTGTTACCTAAACGATATAAACAACTCAACCAATTCAACAACAACCTGATTAATAAATAGGAAGAAAATCTAAAGAGACATTTCACCAAAGAAGATAAAGAGATGGTAAATAGACAAATGAAAAAATGTTCTTCACCGCTTATTGTTAGGGAGATGCAAATCAAAACCACAATGAGTTAGAACCTCACATTTACAAGAAGGAATATTATCAAAAAAGGCAAGAAAAATGAGTACTGGTGAGAATGAAAAAAAATGGAACCTCATACACTGTTGGTGGGACTATAACCTGCTGCAGTCACTATGGAGAAAAACTGAAAAATTCTGCAAATGCAAAATTGAAAAATTTGAAATGGAATTGAAAAAAATTGAAACTGGAATTGCCAAATGAACAAGTAATTCCAGGTTGAGTATTTACCCAAAGAATACAAAGACACTAATTATAAATATAAATAAATATATAAATATATTTAAGATATATTAATATATAAATATAAAAAAATAAATATACATACATATAAATATACATATAAGTATATTTATACTGCCCCTTGTGTTCACTGCAGCAATATCCACAATAGCCAAGCTCTGGCTATAACCGACATATCCATTGAAGGAGGAATGGGTGAAGAAGTTATGAAAATATACAAAAATATATATACAAAATTCAGCTATGTATGAAAAAAAAAAAGAATCTTGCTATTTGCATCAACATAGATTGACCTAGCAATTATACTAAGAAAACAGGCAGAGAAAGACAATTATCCTAGGTGTTCACTCATAAGTAGAAGATACAGATACTAAACTGGTCCAGCCACTATGGAAAGCAGGACCCTCAAACTAATGAAAATGGAACTACCATTTGACCCAGCAATCGCTCTTCTGGGAACGATTCTTCTCCTTCTACCCAAAGGAGACCTCAATGTAGGTACAAAGGGAAACCTCAGATGTTTATTGTAGCACTATTTATAATAGCAAGGACATGGAGACAACCCAAATGTCCCAAAATAGACAAATGGATGAAAAAGATGTGGTATATATACACAATGGAATATTCCTCATTAATTAAAAATGACAAATTTGATGATTTTTTTGGTAACATGGATGTACCTTGAAGGAATCATATTAGCAGGAACAAGTCAAAAAGAAAAAGACAGAAACAAAATGGTTTCACTAATACATGGACAACCAAACAAAAGTAAACAATGGGAGGGGGGACCAGCGGGAGCAGCCAGGGAGGGGAGGTGGTGGTGACCCCGGAGGATTACAACGATGTGAAATACATATATAAATAAGTTATCCATATAATAATAATTTAAAAAGAAAAAATAAGAAGATACAGAATTAAAACAAGCAAGGAAAACAGAAATAACTTACATTCTGACAAAAGACTGTTAGTTATCAGAGTGCATGGTGGTGGAGAATGTGGACAGGACATGGAAAAGGTTTTGTTTTTTTTTCCATGGTGAAGAATATACCTATGATGCCCTGTCTGGCATGGCATCTATAGACATCAAAGTGTGAGGTTCCATGCCTGGAACATATGCAGTACAGTAAGCCAAAGTTTGTAACATTACTCCCTCTAGCATATCAACTAGGGCAGAATAAATGAATTAGCCTTTGTAGCTTGCAGAACAAGCAGGTAAATTTTATGAAAGCAATTTTTTGTTCCTTTATTCTTCTGACATTCATGTATTATATGCACCTCTTTAAATTTGGAATTACGAGGAATTTATTCAGGCAGTAAACAAACTGCTGAATTCTGGTTATTGAAAATTAAAATAAGGTAGACCAGTAATGCCTCAAGTGATCATCATTCCTAGAATTACTCAGTCACAGAATCCCTTCTGTAGTATTTGCCAGGCCTTCAAAGAAATTATGAAACTGAAAATTTCATGGTTTGCATTTAGATTTAATTTGGAATTGTTGTTGAGTGGCACAATGCTGCTTCTTAGAAATAAAGCTCTAGAGAGTAGTTATGTCTGATGAGCTTATTCAAAGAATCTCAAAACTGCAGTGGGGAGCACACATAGAAAATCAATCTCTACAGAGTGCAGGGTCGCACAAAAAAGCAATAAGCAGCGAAAATAAGAAGCTGGAGTTGCTATACAAAATATCTACTGCTTCTCTATACAGGTCACTTCAAATTACAAAGCAAATCACTTTAGGCTGTATAAGAACAGGTTATCTGGTAACAGCATATAATAATCTTCCTATAATGAACAGAGGTATTTAAGTAACTCACTTAGTAGAAGGCATTTACTGAGTCAAATGACTTCAAAATTTCCTAAATCTAAAGATTCAAAGATTAACTAGTTTATGTAAGGCTCAATTCACAGAAAGAGAGCAAAACTATGGTTTACAGTTAAAGAACAAGAAAGTATAAATATAATTGCATACATTATTAAAATAGTTCAAAAGGTCTATTTTATATTGTCTATGGGCCTTAAGCAAACATTCAAGGTAAATATTCTACAACAGTAAAATACAGTCCCTCAAAATTCTGTTTGCAAAACTGAAATCTAAAATCTCATTTTTCAGAAAAATTTTCAAAAGTATTCATTTGCTACCTGTCTCCAGGCCCTCAATTTATAGCCAAAAAAAAAAAAAAACAAAAACTTCCTAAAATAATGAAATTCCCATCAAATTCCTGACCCCTTATTCATAACAGCACTCTCTATCACTCTCTCTCCCTCCCCTTTCCCACACTCCCTTCCTCATCCTCCTCTCCTCTCCATCCATCCTTGTACCCATCCTTCCCTATTGTCGCCATAAGTAATGATTTCCTTTCATAAGAATCTAATCTCTATTAATATGTCTGAACAGGGACCCCTGCAGCGTTCTCAGGAATGCAATTTCATCCATCAATCTCCTTTACTGCATCTTCAAACTTTTCTAGATTCATTGACTGAAAAATCTAAGCACTGTGAGAGTTCTTCCACATCATCATCCTACCCCAACAATAAAAACCTCCATCTTATTCCACTCCCAACCCATTCTCTGACTGACAGACTCACAGATGAATGAAAATAGCTTCAGGCAGCACTTTCCCAACAGAACTAATAGTTATGTGAACACACAACCTGGAGCTGAGGTTAATAGCCATCCTAACTAGTCCTTGGAGTCCAACAACTTCCTCGGGTTTCTAAAGATACCTGTAAAAAGTGATCAATCATATTTGGGGCAATTATTAAACCACCTACCTGTTTTATTTTGCCTCCACATGGGTGGAGCATTTTTTTTTTCTCAAAAAGATCATGTTTTAAAATGTTTCCAGGATATACACAAAAATGTAAATGTCCACACATTAAACATTTTATATGCTATTCAGACACAACATTTTAAAGTTTCTAAATTATTAAATTTGTTCATTTCCTCATATTCTTAATTTTTGGACAATATTTGATTTCCTAACTCAGGTGTATCCTCCCACCACTACAGCACCCTTGATCCACCTCCCTTGTGCTCTTCCCTCCCTTGTCTTGAATCTCTCTCTCTCTCCCTCCCCTACTGTGTGCCTCAAACCTATGGTCAGCTTGCAAGTTTTGTCTTTTATTTCACCCTTTGTTTGATTTCTCTATATTCTGCACACAAGTGAAACCATCTGGTATTTATCTTTTTTCTTTTCATTCATATTACTTAGCAGAGTCCCTTACAACTCAAAAGTTCATTTGAGCAAAATTCTATTGGAATCAGGCAGCATCCAACCAGAAATGATGAGAGGCTTTTACCACAGATGCTGAGGGAGATGTGGAGGACATTAGAGAGGAGACTTGGGAAGAAAACATTAATAAATAATACAAAAACTCAAGAGAGGTGCAAAGAAAAAATGTGTATGGAATATTCAGAATTTATTCTAAGTGACCAATAGACATCTATGAACTACCCATATTCTCCAGTAATGGAAGAAATGCAAATTAAAATAACCAAAAAACCTAAACATTTTTACCAAATGTTGAAAATAGATGTTAGCAACATCCAACACCCTGTGCAGCTGTGGAACTTCTCATTCTTAGAATTGTGAAATTTGGCAGACCATTTTCAGAGATATTTGTGAATATATAGCAAAGATGTTAAACTTTGACAAATTTATTTGAATTTGTCTTAATAAAAGTATAGATGCTTTATAGTTGCAAAGTGCTTAAAGTTTTAAAAACAACATAATTTATCCATGTGATTTCTTAGACTGTTAAAGTTAAATAAAAATAATTTTTATCAAAGTTTAGAGCATTTAAGATATAAACATGTTTTGTGAATCTCCAAGAGAAAGCTAGAGTTTCATAGTCTTCTATAAATTGGTATAATTTAATACAAGTAGTAAACATTTGATGTACCTGAACAATCCAAAGTAAAGAATATTATCATAACATCTACAATTACCCTCAGGTTTATTTTCAGTCAAGCTCTTCTTCCCCAAATCCTGGCAATCTCTACTTTTATCTTCTATTATTGACTTTTTCTAGAATTTCCTAAATTCCTAAAATAATTTCCTAAATATGGAAGGTTTTCCTAAGAAAACCTGACTTTTCTTATTTAGTATAATGTGTATGAGATTCATCCAGGTTATTGTATTCTTTCTGTTGCTTCTGTTATTACTTTTACTTCTGAGTAATATTTCATTGTATAAATATGCCATGATTTGTTTATTCATTCGTAAGCCCTTGGGTATTTGTATTTTAAAATTTGGGCTATTAAGAAAGAAATTGTTACAAACATTCACATATAGGAATTGAAGACATGAACTTTTTAGTCTCTTGAATAACTAATTATAAATTTGATTGCTGGGCAATACAATAAATAGGTGTAAATTTCTCAACTCCTTCAAAATGTCTTCTCATTTTATATCTCATCAATGTGTGGATTTCAGTTGCACCAAAGATTTCAGTCTTTGCCCAGTTTGTATATGTCTTTTTAATTTTCAACATTTTAGTGACTTTAAAGACTGTATCATTATAGTTTTGATTTGCATTTCACTGAAAACTACAGATGCTGTACATATTTTCATGTTTTATTTGTCATTTGCTTATCTTCTTTGTTAAAGTGTTCAGTTATTTTGCTCATTATGGGAAATTATCATATTATCATTAATTATTTATATATATCCTTTGTTAGAAGCATGTTTTTCCTCCAAATCAGTGGTTTGCAGTCATTTTCTTAATAGTTTCTTTCAAACTTTTAAATTTATAATGAAATCTAATTAATTCATTTTTATTTTTATACTTTGTGCTTTTTTGTGCATTTAAAAGTTATTTGCCTAATGAAGTCATAAATATTTTATCCCATGTTTTCTTTAATAGTTTAAATTTTAGCTCTTCCACTAAGATGTGTGATCTACCTTGACTTAATTTTTGTATATGTTTTCAACAAAAATCAAATTTATTGTTTTTTGTTTAGATATGGATAGCTTGTTTCAGCACTACTGTTATCTATGACTGAACTACTCTAAAACTTGTGAAAATTTTCTGTACTAATCTAGTAAAAAATCTATTTTTGAGCAGTATTATTTCACAGAAATATAGGCAACTTTTTGATAGTGTTTTATAAAAATTATTTAATAACATATAAAATGTTAATGGCATAATTATGAGGAGAAAATACTTGAAAAAGAAAATGAACATATATAGGAATGTTAACAACCAAAATATATAGAGAGAGGTTAGTGGGTTTGAATAATTTATAGTCAATTTTAATTCTCTTTCATGTTTAATTGACTTTTTCTTTTCCAGAGTACATATAAATTATGATAACAATTTTAAAATATTTTTCATTATTTTTTTATTTAATGGCTCTTCAGAGTTAGAGTCCTGTTTAAACTGCAATTAGCAAAAATTATTATATCAGTAAGTAAAGCAGAAGTGTACCAAATTACTCAGAAAAGGGAAATAAATTCAGTTAATAGTTCTAACCCATTTCCCAAAAGAAACATCAGATTACATTTGACAATTTCATTGTTAGATTGAATGTTCTCAAAGGAATAGACTCAGGATTTTAAAGTAATGCCAACTGCTCATAATAGAACACCTCTTTAAAATGGGGGGGAGGGAAGAATAATTTATTCAGGCACAAAATTCGATTTGTAATCATACCCAAGTGATTTTTTTAGCTTTGACACATGTTTCATGCTCAGGTCCACCATGAACTTTCTACTAGTACCACTCAGTGCATGGAAAACATCAAGGGCTAACAATGATATTTTTAGGAACATTTTTCCTAGATTTTAGTGTAGAAAGAAAAATGACAACTGCTAACACTTCTATTTCTTTATCATTTCCCCTTTTCTCTTTTCTTTTATAAAAGTGATAGTTTTGGCAGCATGGAGCTTGCCTTTTCAGGAATTTATTTGCATTAACATTATCAGTGATGTAAAGGATCTGTGTGTGTGTGTGTGCACACGCATGTATGTGTATGTGTGTGTTCTATGACTGTAGCATTACACACCATGGATTCTAGGATAAATTGAAACATGGCAAAAATTATAATTAGTACCATGTGGGTGTAGTGTAAAAACTAAAAAAGCAAAGCAGAAAAGTGGAGATTCATTTTTATATTCAATTCAGGTGCTATCTGAAGCTTGCTTTTGGATTTGGGATTTTTAAAAACATATCATCTTCAATTTTTCCAAATATGAAAAATGTTATATAAAACACTTTATTTGCATCCTCTGTATCCGCCTTTTTTTCTTCCTTTTCCTCAAGTGAGGTTAACATACTTATGAATAGAATTTACAGAGAATCTAATCCAGCAGATCTCAGAATATTTATAATGGATTCACCTTTCCCTTTCATGTAATGGAGTTTTGATAGGAGAAATATAATAAAATAATTAAAAACAGTTCATAGGATTTCTCCAAGTGGTACTTTAATAAGACATAAAATGATGACCCCCAAATAACTTGGAGGAAAGGTTATTCTGATGTATTTTTAGTGAGTAGAAAAATCAATTTTATTTTAATATCTGAAATGTTCAAAAAGAATACAGCTTCAATAATGAGAAAGGATCTACTTAACAGAATTGTTTAGCAATACCTGAATTGCATATCTTATGGAAATGAATTTCAACTGCTCTACTTTGCTTAATTAGCTCTTGTACTCTATTTAATACACAAATACCACTTGGAAAAGGTCCGTAGATTCAAAGTATTTTACTATATAGTCTCCATGCTAAAAGCCTTGATAATGTGAAGGGAAAGGCAATTTCACTAAAAATACTCAAGATAGGCTAGACTATTATTTATTTGTAACTCCCAAACCAATATATTACATTAAGAAAAGGAAGAAAAATGCAATACCATAGAACACCTAAGAGAGTTTTATATAGCATTATTGATAATTTGGAAAAACTGGGGACAACTTAAACGGTGATAAAGACAATGAACTAAAGTACACAGTGATATATTTCCCAAATATTAAATATATGGTAGAAAAATTCTTATTGACATAAAATATGTGTACATACATTTTAAATGACTACATGGTGGTTGGTGTGATTAGGAGTAATTTATATATTTTTATAGTTTTCAAAAAATATATACACATAACATTAGTAGAAACTCATCAGAAACTAAGGAACAACAATTGTGAAAATATTTTTGTAAAATTATATTGCTGTTTCTCCATAGAGGGTAGCTCTTGATTAAATGAACTTCTTGTCTGAAAAATTGGGAATAATCAGTGGAGAGAATTCAAATTGACCTCTTTTTAATACAGTAAGATTTATTTAGCTTTATGTAATACTTTACTTAGCTTTATGTAATACTTTTTACTTAGGCAGAACGCTTCATGTGTAGAAACACATGAAGAGCACTCAGTATGTGCTCAATAAGTGATAAAAATTCATAGATACTAGGGATTCACATTGCTGGATAACTTACGCATGAGCTCCAGTGCACACTTGGGTGTATAGAAGAAACAGGTTTCAAGGATGGGGTTGTGTCTTATTAGAGAAGGAAAAGTAAATGCAAAATATAACTTAAAAGTGTTGGTAAGTCATTCACAAAGTTCCCTCACCAAAAAGTTGCGAGGTCACCTGACAAAGTGAGGGTTGAATCTTATTTCTCTGATTTATATTAAATAAGCATTCTCCTATCTTTTTAAGTCTTCAAGATAAAAGCTATTATTTTTGATACCAACTGAAGTATAATTCAGGCAACTTTTTAGGATTTCACATTACTTGACTTTATGAAGCCAGATGACATTTCAACATCTTTTTGAGCCATCTAAAAATGAATAAAAATCTAGGATGATTTGTTCGCATTACCACACAGAAATATCATTGAGCCACACAAAAGAAAGTTCTGCTGTGTGTGATAATGTGGATGGGTCTGAGGGCATCATGCTATGTGAAATAAATCTGAGAAATGAATCTCACTTAAATGTGGAATCTAAAGAAATGAACATATGAACAAATGCATAGATACAGAAAATAGATTATGGTTCCAGAGCGGGGATTGGAAAGCAAAATGGGTGCAGGGAGTCAAGAGAAAGCTTTCAGTTATAAAAAAAAAGAAGCCATGGGGATATAATTTACATCACAGGAACTATAGCTACTAAAACAGTATTATATATATCACATATATAAAGAATAGGTATACATATACTAAGAAAGTTGATCTTCAGAGTTGATCACAGAAAAAATATTCTTAACCATATATGGGTAAATATGCTAACTAGAATTACTGTGGTAATTACTGTGCAACAAATATCAAATCACTATGCTGTACACCAAATATTTCTCAAAAAAGTACCCATATATTTTATAGAACAGCAATAATGTTACAATAAAGAGGGCAAAATATATAAAATATTACCTATTTCCCCCAAATATACTATGTACAAAAACTCCAAGGATTATTTCAAGGAATCCTCAAACCTGACTCCAGGCTTACCTCTCTGGGCTTAGTATTTTCAAAATGAGCATTGGCCTAGATGCTAGGATTCAAAATTTAGAAAGGTATTTCTAAATACCACATTAGTGTCATGTTGCTCAGGGAAGTCTGTTATTGGACTCACTTAGCTCCAAAGAACAGATGGTTGGAAACAGCAAGTGGACACCAGAGTGTATCTTCACTAGTCTTCCGGTGGAATAACCATGTGAAAGTGAAAATGGAATATGAAAAGGAAATACAGATTATAGATCTACAGGAATAACCTCTAGAACTACAGGGATAACCTAGTTCTATTCTTCATTTTGCAGATGAAAAACCTAAAATATCAGATGAAAAAAATTAATATATATTAATCATTTTCTGTCCCATATTACAGAATTTGAATATAGAAAAATCCAAAGTACTATTTTTAACTTTTCCTTGTGTTAAACACAATGAACTGTCAGCAATGCTAATATTCAAGGTCTATGAGTATCATGTTACCTCTCCTGGATTATATTCTTCAGCTATGTAATAGAGTATGGCAAAAATGTTAGGAGAAACAAGGTGGTAATTTGTATTAAGCAAGTATTTCTTCCCCCCTCCCTTATTAATGTGTTCATTAAGTCAGCCTACTAAACAAAGGCCTTATTAGTTATATGAGGTTCTTAAAGTACGGTGAATGCTTCAAATCACTGTACTTATACTAAACATCTATTTGATACAATATTCATTGGGTAAAAGCTTCATTAGGGTTATTACATTAATCATAATTCACTGATATTGCTGAATATAAAATTTAAAAAGCAAATTAAAAGCTGCTCAACTCACAGAACCAGAGAGAGTGCCTGATACAAAGAATATATTGTCTTTAAATGCTATAAATGTAGATCACTTTGGGGCCACTTAGTGAAGGGAAACCTTTTTCCAAATGGTAGGAAGGTATTTCAATATTTTAACAATAAGATTCACTTGCAGATGAAGACATCAGCTCTGCCTAAATACTAAGAATCATTTAAATCCTGCTAAAATGTCAACATACTTTGATCAATTCATTTTTAGTTCCTTCATTCTGTCAAAATGAATGTCAGGTAGAAAGGAAAATCTACTTTAGAAAAAATTAACATGTTCTTTTTGTATTTGTCAGATTAAAGGGAATGTACTACATATTTTTCTTTTTAATGCTAAATTATATGTAATAATTATTAAATTGATTTTTAAATAATATATCAATGATAACAGTGTAATATTTAAAAGACACTTTTTTCAAAACAAATGTTACTAACTCATACTGATACTTCTAAAACATACTGGCATTTCTTCTTATTGGAAATCATTTAATGAATGGTTATTTCTGTGGAAGAAATGAATACAAACAGAAGAGCTTTCCTAAATCATTCTGAAATGATTAGGAAATTAAATTCAAGATTAGTTTCATGTTGAATTCCCAGTGAAATACTTCAAATTTTCACTACTAGTTAAACCGTATTCCAAATGTATATATATTAGGAGATACTTAGGAGATCCATAATTTGGAATAGTCATTGTATAAAAATTCTCTAACAATCCAGCCAGCTCTAAGCAATTGGAAAACACCTCATTACAGTAACGTGAAGAAATCCCAATACAAGTTGCATCAAAACCCTCTATACCTCATTCCCAGGAGGTTCCTGCAAAACTCAGAACAGCAAGAGATGCCCTCAGTATTTTCAATGTACTTGACTCTTCCTGACTCTTCCTTTGAGAAACAAAAGATGCAGTTAGGGCTCTCTCTTACCAACATAGCTTTCATCTCACAACTTTTGATTTGCTACATAACTGACCTCAATTTGTTCCTCCATCATAGCCATGATTCTTTGGTATTGAAGCAAGCATTTATTTTAAACATTTTTCCTGTTAACTTCAGTTCATAAACATACAATGTACAAAGTTTCCATCTGGATTCATACATTTAAGATCTTTAAGGCCTATCACATCTTTAATGGAACATACACATTTGAAGGGTATTCTTACCCTTAAACATTAGACTGAATTCTTAAAAACTGTTTTCTCAAAAGTTTTGAATATTGTCATTTTATGGTTCTGATGAGACAGTATTTACAAATAGCTGCAGATTACTTCTTATTTTAAAAAAAGACATGCGCATTTATAATCTTTGCCACTGACGTTAATATATCTAAAATGTTCATATCTTATTGTGAAACCTTCCTTACTGTTTAAGGAAGGTTGCATCTGTTTCAAAATTGGGAAGGAAAAATGTTAATATTTTTTGTTTGTCCTTTTAACACAGAAGTGTATCGATACTTTTATGGTCCTGTGTCCCAAAGGGGCTGGGATCACAGGCTGGTCATATTCGTAACAGAAGCTATCCATGTCAGTGTGTCCAGGTATCTTTCATACCTCTTTGGATGTATGTGACCACATCACACCCACTATAATTCTCCATCTCATTCCAGTGGGCCCCTCCCAGCTTCACACTTCACTCTTGCCCTCCCTCTCCGGTAAAGGTAACTTCAATTCTATAGTAAGATTTCTAAGATTTGTTTTGGGTTAGTTTAGAGGTCTGTTCCTCTGTTTTGTTCTTCTGTAGTCAACATATCATTAGTGAAATCAGCCAGTGTTTGTCTTTCTTCTTACCCATTTATTTCACTTTGCATTATCCCCCTCCCCAGTCCCCTTCAGGTAGTACAAACGGCAAGTGCTGACCCTTTTTGCAGCAGAGTAGTATTGCCACATTCCCTAAAGGATGAACAACTCCAGGTGCAGTTTGGAACACACAGGCTATGTGATGCCAATGATATAAAGGTCACCAGTGGTGATGTTGCGCCAACAAAATACTGAAACAGCTACATTTCATAAGGCAAATTAAGGTCTCTCAAATCAACTACAACACAAGTACCAAGGTGAAAATTGTTTAGTCTCTGAGAAAATAAGGACATACAATGGCCTACCCCTGACCACCAAAGCATTGCCTTAAAACTCAAACAATCATTCAGGCTTTGTTAGTAGTTCTATGTAATTGTATTACTGCTCTTATTTATTTTTAGCTCTTGAGACTCTTTTCCTAAAACGTTGCACAGTAACAAAGGAAAATGCAGTGCCTTATAATGTAAAGAGCCCTGGATTACAGTTCTCATCATATGAGAATACCAAAGTGTTTTTAGAATATCCAACCTTTTTTTATGCCTCCCTATACACACTCCCAAATGCCACTGAATTCTGACAAGTCACTTCCTTCTCCCAATGCCACCTGCTCCCTGAACACCCACCCACGAACTGCTAAAATCCTCCTGTCACCTCAGCCACATGCCAACATAGAATGCTGGCTACCAACTCCGCCCCCTAACCTCAAACCGCCTTTGGAATCAGGAAACCAATATGTACTTCTCGGAACACAAAGACTTTAAGATGGAAAAAGGTTACAGGGCAGAGAGCTGGGAGGTATTTCATCATTTAACATACTACTTTGTATGAATGGCAGCTGTTGTTTCTGGTCTGCATGTGAGACTTTCTCAGAAACACCAGTTGTTAGAAAGTACAGGCAAAGATGTATTTATTGATCTAAAAGCAAATACAGTGCTAACACCATTACCCTCCCTTTAGACACTGTCATGTTGGCCACTTCTAGTTTGAAAAAAACTTTTTATGTGTGTTACAACAGTACTTTATGTTAGGTTTCAGCTTATTTGAACCTAACTTTGAGCAATGCTTTTTGAAGACTATATCTAGATATTACTCCCTCTTTAAACAATGATTTACCTGCTACAAGCCATGCACTGTATTAACATACTGGTTACAGTGTTAGAGATGTAGCCATTATTAATATGGAGATTATAATTTGCTCTAATGTTCAAATATTCAATTTTCTAATGATTCCTTTCTCTAAGATTTCATTTTATGTCTTTCAGTGCCAGACTTACATGACTAAGGGAGGAGCTAGATCTGAATTATTTTAGGTATGAAGAGTACAGTTTGCAAAACGAGGCCTTAACATTAGAAAACTATACTTGATACTTGTCCTTGTTTCTTTGATACCTAATATAATCCATGGGTCTCAATTCATGCATGATCATTGATGAAAGTGTTGGTAAGTTCAGAAATCCATAAAATAACATACAAATTGGGGGAAAAATAAGTGGGTAGGATATTCCCATTTGATATTTTTGCAAAAGAAGAAGCTATTGCTTTTCTCCAACTTTTCACTTGACTCTTTTTAATTAATAACTTTTGAGTGATTTTGAGACTTCCTAGCTAAATTCCAGTTCTTAAATTTCTAACAAGTAATAGCTTGTTTTACTCCTCAATGTGAACATGGGACTTTACAGTTTGAAAGTACTTCTGAGACACCAACACATACTATGGATTTGACAGGGGCCCAGGACCAGATAATTTCTCAGTTTTTGCCGGAGCTATCATAAGAGAGCAACATGAAGCGATACTCATTTGGAACCTTTTATAATATTAGAACAGAATTTTGTGGATTTGAATACTTTAGCAAAACAAATTCAAATTATCCTGTCCTGTGCCTCTCAGTGCATTATATTAAGTTTGAATCTACAGAATAACAGTGTCAACTAGTTTAAATAAATTTAAAAGAGATAAAGTCTTGCTGTTGGTTTTTTTTTTTTTATGTCCTTTTTGACCCAAAGATTTTACTTGCTTTTTAATCCAAATCTGTTTCTGAGGTAAATACAGTCAGTTTCCCTTCTGATTCTATAGAACACATCCACTACAGTGATTAATCTTGGAAACTTATCTAAAGTTTTCTGATTATAAACCTCTAATTGGAATCCTCAGAACTTTCGTAGGAAGTTTCTTTTTCTCTTCTTTCCTTGAGTGAATAATTGAGTCTCTTGGGAAGTCACTGAAGGAATCTGAATGCTAAAATGGAACATCACTGAGGGAACCTGAATGTTTAAAAAAAAATCTCTGAAAAGATCGAAAAATCTCACAAATTCAAATAATGTCCTATTGTGGACATGCTTTTTAAATTAATCTTAAAAATTGAAAAATATGGTCAAATCTCAGATGTGAGTCACTGAAAGCAAAATGAGATTAACTAGGGTTGTTCTTTGGCAGGTAAGATTGGAGGAGGGGACTATATCACCCTTTAAAAATTATTAAAGCAACACTTTATAAAATCTTGGTGTTGTATCTTTGAATGTTCTACAAAATCACTAAAAATCTACAAATAAGGCTTCTTATCACATTCTTAACCACATTTAATTACTCTGACAGATAAGATAATTAACTTCACATTTATAGGTATCTGATATATCAAAATTACTAACAACAGTAACAGGACAGTGATAGGTAATCCTTATTGGTCCTTAGCTGTATTAGTTGTTATAAATTTGTTGTAGACATTCTCATATATTTCTTACCATAGTTTTGTTGTAGCTTTCATTACCACAACATCTTTTTATAGATAATAGTAAGCAAAGTCTATAGGTGGGAAAGCAAGTATTTAAACTAAGCAACATAGTTCCTGGTTCTTAACAGGCAATGCATGACTGGTTGAGTGTAGTAACCAATTAGTTCTATTGGAAGTTGTTAGTTATGGTTGATAATGCACAGTGAATGCATTTTTAAAAAGATACTGCATTCAATTAAATTCCTCCTTTTAATTACAGTGATACAACTTAATTGCCTTATAGAAGAGAAGACACATACCCTAATATTCATATACCTCATAGCATAGGACCAAGAGCTAGAAGACTTGGGGTCCATCTCAGTATACTACTTTATTAATGTGTTAATTTATTAATAAGTCAACATTCAAAATCTGTGGCTCAATTCTTTAACTATAATAATAGTCATTTAAACTAAATGATCTTTAATATTTATTGTAGCTCCAAATTCTTAGCATTCAGTAGTCTGTTGATATTTGTTCTGTTTGATAATGACACAAATAATGAAGGACAATTATATAGAGTTCCCTCACTTAAAAGTGGTGTTTTTAAAACTTTAGTAAGGAGCAAACACCTGTTCAAGGAAAAAGCAATCTCTGAGAGTCGACAGAAGCGTTTCCCATAGTCGTCCAGTCTGAGAGACACTCATTCAAAAACTTTAAGTCTTTTAATATGAAAGTCTTTCAATAATATGAAAGTAAATTATCTTTTATGAAAGAGAGTATTTATTACTAATTACTAGAACTGCCTAGTCAGTAAATCAACATGGAGGGTACCCAGATAAACTGGGATTTCAGATAAACAACTGTAGAGTAAATATGCTGGTCAGGCTTTTTCCTCCATTAGTGTGTATGGCCAGCACGTGTGGTATTGTGCCCTCCCCACAATTGTATGTGTGCCTGGACCTAGTGGGTGTATGCATGTGTGAGTGGGCACACGTGGACCTACGAGGAGGCAATAAAAAGTTGGAGTCACCCTGGGGGAGGAGGGAAGGAAACAGAGAGAACTCAAGTAGCTGCTTCTTGTTTTATTTTGATTTTGCTAATTATTATTTAAAAACTGAAAAAAGAGAACTCCAAGGACTCTGACATTCTTTATCTGCTACAATCAATAGTAAACCTAGGAGGATTGAGTTGGCTAACCAACACAATGAATATTATTTTAGTACATTCTAATAAGGAACATGAGTTTCTGTGTATGCACTATAATGAACAATTATGCACAATTTAGTTGACATTTACATATAGCTGTATTTTTTTCTGCCATCTATATTTTACCTGTCAACTCGACCAGTAAATGAATCGTTCAATTAAGATGAAAACAAAAGAAACCAAAAGAAAATAATTAAAACTTGTGAACCACTGAGTGGCATTCTGAGAAATGCTAGCCTAAGTTATCGTTTTATTTTGTGGTTCCTCAGATATCTGTGCCTACCCCATACTAAATTATCATTTATATTGCAAAAGACTAAATTGCATTCCTGGTTATTATTCAAACATGCTACAGGCAGTAAAATCTTTTATTTTTAATCTTATTTATTTTATATTAAGGTTACACTGATTCACAACACTGAATTATTCAAAGGTTCACACCTCTTCAGATGAAAGTTTCTATGCCACACCCACCACCAAGGAACCCATCGTTCTCCATCACAGAGGACTGTATAAATCAGACATTCTTTAATCTATTATTGGTCCTTTAACTTTGAGAGGTTCTCCTCAATGATTCAAATATTAAAAGAAAGGAAATGACCATTTCTGATTCTATTGGAGGGAAGAGATGACCCATTAGTTTGTTATTGAAGATATGCACAATAGGATCCAAAGCACCTGAGTATAAACATAACTGATAGTGAGAAAGTCAGTTCATAAAAACATTACCTGCCTAGAGTAGGGAAGACAATAGGCAGCAGTTGATTTGCTGAAACAAATGCACAATATTGAAGCAAAGCCCCTTACTGTTTGATAAAATCAGCATAAAACATATAACCCACCAGGAGGACTATTATCTGAATTGGTAGTGAACAAAGAACCACAGATTAAAAAAGCAGTGAATTTAAGGTGGGTGAGAAAGGAAAGCAACTGTTAGGGAAAAAAGCAAACAAAAACACCCAGTCAATTATTAGCAAAAGAGTTGGCCAAGCCTGTAATGTTCTTTTCCTTCTTCATTTCCTGAAAATGTTTATGTATCTCTTAGCACCGGAATCCTGGATCTCTCCCCTGGAAATCTTTCCTAGCCTTTTGTCACCTTATCTGCATAAACTCCTACTGCCTTGGTCAGTTGTTTCTTCTATAAGACTTCATAATACCTCTATCCTCCCAAGTGCTCCTGCGTAGCTAGTGTCTTATTATTTTCAGTTGGGAACCTACAAGTGTTTTTCCCAATAAACAAAGGCAATTTGAAAACAGGAACTGTGCCACTCTAAAACATTCACTAGACTCTTGAATGAATGCACGATAATGTAAGTAGCCATGTGATATAGAAGATCTAATCAGAACAAAGATCATGGAATTTGAAACCCAAGATGTTTTATTCAGATACTACTCTGCTGCTGTTTCACAATATGAGTTTATATTACACATTTTATTTTTAAAAGTTGTAACCTTCTACTTAAAGAGTTAGAGTAATATCTAACTGAATCACAAGAGAGCAATTTTATTTACAGAGGATATATACAAACAAAACTCCTCTTCAACAAACCCTTAAAAGAGTGAATGTAAATCCACAATGGTCCAAGCTAACTGTCTTCTCTTTCTAGGCACCATTTCCAGCTACAAAGATCCTAGTATGCAAGGACAAACAAGACTCTAACCCTGTATATGTGGGTATAATGTCTCTACTCCCGAGAGAGCTCTAGGAAGTTAGCACCTACTGGAGGAGTCTGGATACTCATACCAGAAACAACTGCAGAAGATCATGAATAGTCATATTTCTAATTGACAAAGAGCCAACTGTAAGCTTGCTTGTAGTTCTCTCATATAGTTCATTCTTTCTGGTTAAGTCAGGATCACTGGTATTTTAAGATCATATGCTCACACACACATTTCCATGTTCACATACCTCTACACACATGCTCCTGCATACATACACACACAAACACACATATACAAACTCACAAACATACCACTGTACACCTTTTTTTTTTTATATTAGTCTCTGGACATGGAATTTCTTTCCACTTCCTCTCCTCCAATACACATGTGTGTCATTGGTCTCCAATGGGATTCATAACAAGAGATTTCCTTGAACATATTCATCATGTGTTTTCTATTAGTCAGTCATTAGATAGTATTAGTAAATATTTGCTTATGTAGTATGACTATTGTATATGTGCTTACTTACTTCTCTCTACTTTTATTGCTATTATAACTCAAAATGCAAAGGCTTTCTCTTTTATTCTGCTTTTTTTCCTCTCCCTTAATAATAGAGTAAATGCTATGTCTCAAATAAATGCTTAATAAGCCCTTGATTAATAAATAAATAAATGACTGGTATGAAACATGGTTAAATTAAATCAATGTTAAAGAATCTCACCACAAATGTATCATCTTAACAATTAAGGAAAGTTTCACCCATGCCTAACAACTACTTCTATGCACCCTATAAATCTGACTTTCATGCTGTAGATTTGTTTTTGTTTTTTCCTGAATGTTTAACCATAAGAAGCTTTTGCCTCTCCAATTATTCCCCCAGATTTTAGTTTATATCAATTCAAGAGAATCTGAATTCTAAAATTACTTTTCCAAATTGAGGAACATTTTCTATATTTTTAATCCCTATTGCAAGAATAACACTTCCTTATTTAGAATCACTGGCAAATTATACTCCATATAGATAAACTGTTATTTTAGACCATAAATGAAATACTTTGTTGAGTAGATGAGTTGAGGAATAAAGACTAGGGTATGGGCTCTTGCAAAAGTATCATTTAATCATTTATATACTGCTAAATATATAGAGGAAGTGGTAGAACTAAAATTCCCACACTTCCACGAGACAGAAAATCAGAGGTGATAGCTCTCCTTTTAGCACTCCTTTTAATATAGCCTCAAGCTGTCATCTTGTAGTTTGTTCTTATTGCTATTTATGACCATCTGTGTAATCTTTGGTCACATGGGAGTGATCACAGGTAGTCTAAGGGTTTGCAAAGGAAATTTCCATGACCACAAGATAGAAAATTGCCAAAAGTGTCATGCTTTGCATTGTGTTTATTTTACTTGTTTTCAGTTCAATAAGCTGACCTCAAAGTCTTCATATAATTCTAATAGAAGGGAAGGTAGGTAAGTAATAGAATCAATGTCAATAATCCATTGAATAAAAACTAAGCAGCATAGTCTACCATGTTCCAAGAACACAGATATTCACCCATGAAAAGAACATTACTTCAGAAAAAAAAGAGATCAAAGGGTTAAACATAGGCCAACAAACAGCAAAGAGAAAGGAGGTGGAGTGATGGGGGGTGGGTTGGTGACTTGGGGCATTCCCAAGGGGAAAAACAATCAACAATCATACCTTATATGGAATCTAAAAATGAAACAAACTATATATAATTCAGTGAATGAATATTTCAACAGTTTCTGCATCTTTTATTTTATACAACCGCCTGTCAAAAATAAAACAGTTACAAAATAGAGTTTGAACTACATAGCCTCTCTGATCTGTGATTTATTTTAGTGAAAACAATGGAAGCAGGGGTTAATAACAAAGTATTATCTCTTAAATATTGCTTTTCTAGTTTCATGGTTTAACTGTACTTAAAATTAACATACATATTTAGGATTCAATGTTCCTCTACATCATTTAAGAGGTTAAAAAAATGAATAAACTGTACTAAAATTCCATTTAAATATTGAAGCATACTTTTTTGGTAGTAATTTAAATGTTATTGATTCTTGTGTCTTAGTATCATATTATTTTGTAATTACATGAATGACATTGAAATACTTGCAAACTACAGCAAAAAAAAATAATAAACTCTATGGAAGATGTCCTGGCAATTGTCAATATTTACCTAATACATATCTTTATATTATGCTTTGAAAGAAAATTATGTTAGAAACATCCATTAAATTAATACTAAAAGATTAACAGTTTAAGTGAAAATAAAATGTCACAGGTATATTCTGCTAAAATTCTAAGCTAAATCTCTAGTAACAAATAGAAGCAAAAAATCTTTCTGGATTAAATGAAATGATTTAGTAATATATAACCTTGCATATAATGTGTTGCCCAAAAACCAAGCATCACACTGCCTTGTGTGACATACAAAATGTTGGGCATACAAATATTGGGCTTCTTAGACATACAAAATGTTGGGCAGCATTGCATATTACTCAATCAAAAGCTGTATGCTAATAAGGCCCTAGGCAATCTGTATGGACACTAAATTTGGTAAAGCTTTGGTCCATTGTATCTTTTTTTTTTTTTCTTTAGACTAGGTCTTGCTATTTTTGCCTGGGAACCGCAGGCTCTTGTTGCCCAGGGTACCACAGATCAAGCAATCCCAGCCTCAGCTTCCCAGGTAGTTGGGATGACAGGCGCACACCACCATGCCCAGCTATTTTTTTTTTTGTAACTAGGTCTCGCTATGGGCCCCAGGCAGGACTCGAACTGCAATCCCTAGCCCTGGCCGCTTCATAGGCTGAAGCTTACAAGCAGGAGCCACCGTACCTGGCCTGGTCCATTGTATCTTGAGTTAAGAATTATATGTATCTAACACATGGCTGACCCTGTACACTTCTGACAGTGACAAATTATCCTTTAGTGCTCCTAAGTACTCCACAGCCTTACTTGCATAAGTTCTCTCAAAGTCAAATCACATTATCTACATCTTTCTCTACATGCAGCTTGTCCTTCAAACATAGCATTTCAGGTCCCTTTTATACACGGTTTCTCTTTATTCGATGATGTTAGTTAATGTGTTTGTCTGCTTTGCCTAATTGTGACATCCATCACTTAGCAAATAAAACCAAGGGGGGACATCCTTATATTTAACTGACATGTAGAAAAATTTTTGGAAAAATAACATCAGGGAACAAGAGTGATTGAGAAAATAGGACAAATGTTTTGGCATCCCTCTATCTACCACGCCAACCCTATTGCTTCAAAGATCCTGATGCTAACTTATGCAGGAACTATTATTTATAATAAAATGAAAGCTACATGAGAGCTATTTATTCAACCTATAAAAATTAGAGTGTTTTCATTCTATTTTACATTTGCCCAAACTGTCAAACATGCAATAGTTTTCTTCAGATACTCCTTTGCAAAATACAGAAACACAGGTGGCAGATTAAACCATTGTTACAGGCAAGAACAAGGTAAAGATTTGTCTGTTCATTAACTTTTTTTTTCTTTTTGTTGCCTTTTTGACTTTCATTGGTGCCTTGTTCATTAACCTTTTCAAGAATTTGCATGAAAATGACATAAACATTTTTATCTCAGGTGTGAAAAAATAAAGAGCTAGCAACTCCATTGTCCTTTTGCTTCAAAACTAATACAACGAATTTTTGAGTGTAAGCAAAGCCATGCTACAATTGGCTTAGTGACTCCAAGGAAAGGACACACAGAAGGTAGACAGTGCATGAATGCTTATCTAATATTCTATTTTCACATAGAGTGTTCTTTCAGAATCCAGATTACTCTAGAGGGCCTATAGGTTTGGTAAGAGAAATATGCATCTGAGTACTTTTAAGTCCCACAATATTTTAAGGTTGTCCTATTTTAATACATGCATATTCAACTAAAACAACTGAAAGATATCCATGCTCTCATTTGTCTTGTTAGGAATAGATTTGGCAGAAAATTGTGTTGACTCATCACCAATGTGATAATGGAGAAACATTTCATTTTCCATCATACTGAAAATGACAAGACTACCAAAGACAACTCAGTTTCCTTTTTTGTACTATCTGGAAGGAGATTCCCAAACTAGATATGAAATCCAAATCACAAAAAAAAAAACTTCAACATTCTATGTAGATACAGATAAAATAAAACATTTCAAAGAAGTCTTTCCATAGGTAAAGTATAGCAATCAAATAATTGCATCTATTTGTTTGGTCACTATATACAAGCAGCTCAAAGCATATTTATGTTTCTTATAATATATCCTTAATTATTATTTACCCTTAGTTCCTATTAATATTTTTCTGTATTCTGTTTTTTCATATAACACTGCATTACATTATATTTTTCAAGTGTACATGCACTACTGAGAAGCAACATAAACATACTACATTAATTTTACCACTAACTATTCTCTACATATGTTTTTAAAAATATTATAATGGACATATTATGGCCAACAGGTAAGAACTCCAGCTGTGTACAAATTCTACTTTATTAAATTGATATTTCATAGCTAGATAAAACCAACTAACCATTATCTAAGTTAAACACTCATTGTACCTACTATATACAGTCAGAATTCAGAATGTTTTCTTCACTTTACAATAATTCAATAGGCTATGTCACTTTCTATTATTTTTTTCACTAACCTTGTCTTTAATCTGAACTCTAATGATAAATAATTTTGCATATTGTTCCTACTGATCAAAAAGTTCATGTGCAAATGAAAACACATTTCTGGTACACATACTGCCTAAATAGCAAAGCAGGAGATAAAAATCAAAACCACTATTATTGATGCTACCTTGAAAATCTTTGAAAAGAGAATCTCAAAATCTAAATTATACAAAGTAAATATGATAGTCGTTGAATTTCTAGTATAGTCTTTTCTCCCCCAAACTGAAGTATCAGTAATTGAATTAGTGAACAGGAGATGGTCTCATGTGAAAATATAATCTCAGGTAAAAATCTATTCACAAAAGAGGCTAAAACCAAGGAATTTTCTTATTTGTAAAGAAGCAGGAAAGAGTAAATTCCTAAATGCAGGCTCTTTTTTAGTTCACATCAAAGAATTTGAAAGGGAGATGGGGTGTAGGCCATGTGAAAAAGAGGACATTTGTATTTTTTGAACAAAATGAAATTTAAAAACTACTTCAACTATTATTATTCTTTTATTCTATTTTTATATATTTTATGAGGACATTCCCAAATGTTTTCTGTTATATGTAGTATATTAATCTTTAAGAGTTTTGATGGTAGGATGGGGTTAAAAATTGTTTGTAGCTTATACTTCTGATTGCCTCTTCAGAGGCAGAAATTGTTTGCCTAAGCCACAGGGCCACATGACCTATTTGGCAATTTATGTTTCCAGATTAATGAACCAGAAGGCCTCCTGGGTCCAGGCTGTAGGCTCACCATGGGCATTTCTGAAGTAACATAGATCTTGTGTGGTAGTATCAGTCTTAAAATGTCAAATTGGTCTTAGAATGCAAAGAAAAGTAGAAAGCCAACTTCTACAATAAAAAAAATACACCTGTCAAATTAACTTAGAATTAATACATGGATGTATAATAAATCATTCATCTTTCTATTCAAAATGATTTAAAAGTGCATTTATGTATTGTTCATTTGTTCATAAAATTAACAGTTTAAACTGCAGAGGATAGATGAGGATTATTTTTCTATCTCATTTTACATATATTCCAAATTTTCTAATATGAACATATTTTACTTGAATTGGAAAAAGAAAGCTTTGGGAAAGTAAAAAATAATAATAGAAATTATCTCCACATTCACAAATGTTAGTGATTTCTTTAAGTAATGAAGCATGCTATTATATAATAAAAACAAAATACTATATAGTATTTAAGGAGAGCAGGAATAGTGCAGGTGGGAATCATTTAAAAGTATTTAGGAACAGAACAAATTGTGGACAAATGTCTCTGCAAAACGTAAATGTGTTTATGTATTATGTATACACACACACACAAACTATGTTGTACTCTGTTACATGACTTCCTGTAATCTATGTAACCTAATGTGTATATTATTCCTTAATCTAAAAGAACAGTGGAAAATAATTGGAGGAAACATGGATTGGGGACAGAAGTTTGGATAGCCTACAATATCAAGTCAAGGTGTCTGTCCCTTGTTCAGTAGGCAGTAGAGAACCACAAACATTTTATAAAATGGGTCCTATCTGACAAATCTGTCTTTTTTTAGACACAATACACTGTCTCATTGTTAGGGATAATGGTGGGTGGACCAGCTGTTTCTCTTGAAAAATGCCATAACCAGTCTCCAAGATCATCCCCAACAATCCATCTCTAACACTTAGCTCATATGAAGTTCCTTCTGACACTGAATCAATCAAACTAACCAGTGAAATATCAATGAACTAAAGTATGTGATTTCCAAAATTAGGTCATAAAGACATTGCAGATTCCACCTTGATTTCTGGGATTTCTTGCTTTGGTAAAGGCTGATTGCCAAGTTGTAAGGACTTAAGTACTTTCAAGGATATATTCACTTGTAGAGAAACCAAGCTTTGAACACTGCCTTGCCAAGCACATATGTGAATCATGTTGGGGGAAGTGGATTTTATAGTTCTTAATCAAATAGTGGTGTTACATTAGCAGACCTATTACTATAACCCCAGGAAAGAATTCAAGCCTAAGCAACTCACACACTGTTCTCAAATTTTATCCATGGACGTCATGAGAGATAATAAGTGATAAAAGTTATTACAAATGGGGTAATTTATATGAATTTAGTAACAAATAATAACCAACAGGCCCTCATCATCAACCCAACTGAAGAAACTATCTTCTGTGAAGAAACCATCTTCTTCTGTAACTCTAAGTATTTTAGTTCTATTAAATTGTGAACTAACGGAGGTATACAATTTTAATTTTAGTGATCTTCGGGTGGAGAAAAGTGAGTAGATTTAGAGAACTCAGTCCTGACTGAAGAAGTGAATAAAGATGTTAGTTGAAGTCATGGAAAGATATTAATGGAACTAACAAATAGCATCTTGAGTATTTTCAATATGTTGAGCACTTTACATTCATTGTTTCTTTAACTTTCAAATAGTCCTATGGGATTAAAGTTGGTATCTCTGTTTCACAAATGGGAAACTAAGAACAATCACATGCAAAATGGGGTAATACCCAAATCTATTTGACTCAGAATATGGAATGCATTTACTAAAGAAAACGAATAAGAGACAAAGAAAATTTGTAAAGAAATCCCAGGAAATGAAAAAAGATGAGCTTACATTTACGTGAGTAACAAAGATGTCAAGAAGGAGGATTTTAAAAAGTGAAAAATAGCCGGGCACGGTGGCTCGTGCTTGTAAGCTTCAGCCTATGAAGCGGCTGGGGCTAGGGATCGCGGTTCCAGTCCCGCCTGAGGCCCGTAGCGAGACCTATTTCCAAAAAATAGCTGGGTGTGGTGGCACGCACCTGTCATCCCAGTTAACTGGGAAGCTGAGGCTGGGGATTGCTTGAGTCTGTGGTACCCTGGGAAACGAGAGCCTGCGGTTCCACAGGCAAAAATTGCAAGACCTAGTCTCAAAAAAAAAAAAAAAAAAAAAAAAAAAAAAAAAAAAAAAAAAAAAAAAAAAAAAAAAAAAAAAAAAAAAAAAAAAAAAAAAAAAAAAAAAAAAAAAGTGAAAAAAAAAGTGAAAAATATGCAGGCAAAAAGAGAGATGTAGCAAGATAAAAATTAAAAACTAGTAAATACCCTTCATAATTTAAGGAAACACTTCCTGTAAAACCTATTAATACATAAATATCACATTTTACATCCTAATTTTTATGCTAAATAACTTCTTGGAACTCAATACATGTGTTATTAAACAAGAGGCTTTGATTCACTAAGATACAATCTTATCTATAAAATGAAAATGAAAATTGAAGGACTCAACATTTAGCAAGTTAATTTATATAAACTTTTTACAGTGGTACTTAAAACATAGCATGTGCTTAGCAACTGATTCTCATTAAATGTTCTTAGGTATATTTATTTAAATAAGTGAAGTAAACATAAATATGATAATTTAATATGAAGTTATTCTGGTTTCAGTATTTTCACAGTCAGGATATCTGCATTTCAAAATATACAACAATTCTATCTGATACAATTATTGACTAAGGTATGAATAGTAAGCAATATTTATAAGTAAAAATCTGTTATAATATATTTCAAATAATATAATTACTGAAGTATTTTTTTAAAATAATGACTAGAAAAAATATTTTGCCAAATGAGGTTATATTTCCCTACAGTTGAAATAATATAAATTTATATATTTTTTCAGAGTTAATTTTAGCTAAATTGAAATAAACAAAAAACCCTACAATTACAAAACACTATGATAAAAACTGAGGTTATAAATTAATTTACACAACTATAAAATGATTTTAAAACTTTGATTACTTTATAAGCACATTGTTATATATACAATAATTATGACAATGTTCTATATTACAAATTAGGCTTACAATCTATACACTATCAACATAAGAATAAATACTCATACTTTTTAAGGATCTAAAGGAATCTTTTAAATTATAGGATAATTTAAGTCACAGTGAATATCTCCCCAGATGAAACTCCTGCTTTTTTTCCCTTTGTTGAATTTCTCTGCAGAATGCAAAATAATTCAAAACCACTTCAAATTCAGTGTTTTAAAAAAAATAACCTGCAATTTCCAAGTATTCCTATAGAGGGAGAACTCATACATGGTATATGCAGCCCAATGAAAGTGAAGGAAGGAATTAAAATCTACAAATTTACATGTATCCGGTTGGGTGTGAATATGTACATGTGAAAATTTAATGTCATATGTAAAAGCTGTCTTTCAGCATTTCATATCACAAATAGAATACAGTATTGAAAAGAAGTATGCCTTTTTAGCCTCCATTCTACTCTAACCTCCTGTTACAGGCTTCATTGGAAAGGATTATTTTTATCTGTTTCTAATGTGCTCCTGAAAATGTGTAGGACTATTCATTTTAAGATTTTGTAAATCTATCATTTAATAATTAAAATGGTAAAAAGTAATAAAGCACCCCCAGTTTATTTAAAGTCCTATCAATTTCACCAAGTAGGATGACAACCTTCTTCAGCAGACATAATCCACCAAGGGTTCCTGTACAATATAACATGCAGAACACTGGTTACTTAGTAAGTCTATGCCTAATGAACTTATTAACGTGTATTTTGGTTGAAGTTAACAATAAGACATTAAGCATCAATTATTAAGTTTTTCTTCTATATTGCTACAGATATGTTTCAAATGTATATGTACATAATATATTATTAGATACAGAACATCTACTTTTCACAAGCATGTCTACCTTCACATAAGAAATAACCTGCAATAATCTGTGGAGAATAATTATGATAATAATCAATAAGTGTGAACAATATATATAAGGAATACCATTCTATTCTGAGAACAGCTAACATATTCCTGAAACACTGCAAATTTTTTCATATTGACTTGATAACAACTTCCATTTTTTGATGCTAATACTACAATTTTTATAATTTTTAATACTGTGGGTTTTATAATTACACTGTGATTTTTTCTGTAAATACATATCAAAAGTCAAATTCATCTATAAATTAAAATGCCACAGTTCTCTTCTGATTGTATTAATAATCCTTAACAGTTCTGTCCACTTCCAAACATAGCTGGCTTGGATTTTGTGGTAGGATTGTTAGTTGTCCCCTAGTACCTATTCTTTCTGTCATTTATGAATGCTTGGAATAAATACTTTCCAAATCCTTTATAGGTGTGGCCATGTGCCAGTTTTTGTGTAGTGGGATGACTGCAGGTGAACTATAGACAACTTCTGGTAATTATTTTTCGAAGATAAGGTGAGGATAAGCCCTGCATCCTTCTCTCCCTCCATCCTGCTGGCTGAATGAAAACAAAATAAACACACTCAAGTCAGTGACTTGGGAAAGAAAGCTACACAGAGAGGAGTAACAGGATAGAAGACTGTGCTCCTGACATTGTGAAACACTCTATACCTCTCACACTGATTACTGAGCCTTCTTAGATGTGAGGAAAAGATACACTTTGATCTTGTTATTTGAGGCATATTGTTTTTACTATTACTCTCAGACAATTCTAATTTAAAATGACACCATGTCTTTTCTTTGTGACCCCAATATTCTGGACATTAACTTAATATAGAGTTCACTACATGCTATTGTCATTATCTGTTGACTGGATTAAGTATCTCAAGGGCAAGGACTTTATCACTTTTGTATTCTTTAAGTATCTAGACAATAGTAGAGACAATAAATGCTCTGAAAGACTCATTACATAGTATACTAAGTATATTACTGGTAAATCCTGTTCATCAAAATCTGTCAATTCCAATAATAAAAGTACCTAAAACAGCATCCAAAAATTGGCTAGAACATTTCCAACAATTTCTTTAGACATTTATATATTTAGATAAATATTTGAATGCTTTAATTTCAATTGAAGGAAATAAATCTAAAACATCAAAAAAGATCGCCTCACATTTAACACCTTAAGAAGATTTAGGAGACAATTCCAATCCAAAATGTGTTGTTTATGATGTAAGATGGAGCAAGATCATTAACCTTTAAGTATTTGTGGACATGTTTTTGCAAGTGTAGTCAAATTAGAGAGGACTAAATCATCTACTCTACTGCATTCACAGCTTTAATTAGAATATGGATCTGAAATAGCTTGGAATAACAATATAAAAAATTCAGTACTTAAAAACACTATCACACATGGTGGATATGCAACAATAGCACAAAATAAGAATGGTTATAATCCAACAGGCTTCACTTTAATAAAATAATGCTTGCTTTGTTACAAAGGAATCTATGAAGAGTACATTGCATCTATCAAATGCTGATAATGACACTATTTATTCAGTGTTTATCCTATATCTGGTATATTTGAAGAGCTTTACATACAGAGACAGCATTAAATTTCAACACCAGCCACCTGATGTATACTGTTGTTGTCAGAGGAAGAAAATGAGAATGTAGGTTAAAGAACCATCACACAAATTCTTTCTGTTAGTGCATTTTCAAGTGCTAACTATAAGTAAGGCACTCTCCTACAGGTTGTTTACAAGCACGAAGTCTTTTGAAAGTCCAGAAATAAAAGCACACATTGGTCAAGTAATCTAGGACAAAGATAAAAAGACTATACACTGGAACAAATAAATATAATTATTATCATTTTCAAGTAAGAAAACAGGTGCTGAAAGGTTGAGACTGTCATGCAAGTAACAGAGTTAGGATTTGAACTCTACTCTTTCCAAAGCTTTAGCTCTTTGTTAGGAGTTGTGAGCTGTAACAGGTCAGGGCTCATGTATAAATGAAGAAAATTTCATTTCACTATCTTATCTGTCTTCAGAAAACTGATGATGGAATGGTATAATTGCCTATGGTGAGCAGCAGTGTCCTCATTCCTACAATATTAACCTTTAGAGATACTCCCTAAGAGATAACAGAAGTTAATGAGTGAATCCCCTGCCCACGAATATCCCAAAGAAACTGATGTTTTACTTCATCTAATTTTGCCTCAGCCACTTCTTCTTCTTCTTGTTTGACTAGTTGTGACTCATTCTTTTACACCCTTTAAATAGGCTTGTAACTCTTAATAAACTGACTGGATGCCATACTTATATCCAGTCCCACCCTTTTTGACTGAGTTCAGTCTCTCTCACCATCCTTTCTCATTTCTCTCTCCCGGCTCTTTACAGCTCTTTACACCAATTTTCAGAGATACAGATGGTCTAGTACAACTCAACACAGAGGTAAACAGTATCAGAGAGAACAAACTTAAACAAGTTATGCTCCTACCCTCAAAGTTCTTAGAGAAAAGTGCATAACCACATCAGGACCTAAGACCTGGGCAAAATATTCAAATTCACAGGTGTTTGAGTTCGAGGTGGGGGGGGGGGAACCATAACAAACTAGATTTCAAATGCTTAACAGATAAAATCCAACCACTCTAACCCCCCTACAAAGATAGATCAGCTGCACTTTCTCTCACAGAATCAAGAAAATTGAAATCAAGGAGAATAAAAGAAGATATATTTAAATAACTTTCCAGCTTCTTTAGTCATATTATCAAGGTGAAATAATTTCCACACTATTAGGTCAACAACCATTCAAATTTACATTACAAAATCCAAACTATAAATTAATATTTTGATTATTCCCTATTTTGCATTATCTATATCACAGACTGCCTCAAGTAAAAAAAAACATAAAAATGCAATAATCAACCTAATACATGCACAAGTCTTGATATATGACAAAATTATTTCATGTTTTTCTTTATATGAATTCAGTTTAGCACCATCAAATGAACACAGCAAATATCAATGACCTTGTATGTTAATCAAGATTTGTGGTGATTGCAATCTATAAAGAAATCTCAGATAATAGTTAAAATTGAAAATCAAATTCTAAATTAAAGGCCAAAGGATATTTCTGACAATATACATACACTATGTGAACACTTATATAACTCAAATTCCACTCAAAATATACAATTTTATCCTATTAGTTCAAAGAGCCCTCATATCTCAGTCTGAATTAATGAAACACATAGAGTTTTCCAGTGTGAAAATATAGTAAGAACCATATAATCTGTATCCTCACACCAGCACTCGACAATCATCCACACTACCATGAATCATACTGCTCCTCTTAGTTACTGTCTTATCTAATCAGGAAGGTCATCTGATGAGCCAACAGAGGCCTTCTTGCTGATGTCAATTATTATAAATTCCATCTCCATACACTTTGTATCATTCATTAAACTGTTTTGCCACATAATGAAATACAAAGCAGAAGTACAGTTGAAATTATAAATTCTCCATTTTGAGGAAATTAACTAACCATGCAAATGGTTGATTTTTTTTTTTTTTTTTTTTTTTTTTTTTGGTCCTTATCTTCTCATTCTCATACTTGAGATATTTTTTATTTGGCTGCCAGGATCCTGGACTGTCTGATTTTCCTCCTACTATTTCCAACCTCTAAGCAATGCAGTGCCTCAAGGCTCATGTCTGGGATCACTGCTCTTTTCTACCAATGCTCTCATCCTTTAAATGTCAACCTGTACGCTGGTAACTTTCAAAGTGTGCTTCTAGTTCTAGTGTCTCCTTAAATCTAGATATTTGTATATCACTGCTTATTCTACATCTCCATCTATGATGTCTCATAGGCATCTCAGATTTAACATGTCTAAAATTGAGCTCCTGAATTTTCAACCTTTCCCCTCCACCTCCCCACACACACTCAATCTGTTCTGTTAAAAGTCTTTCCTATCTCAATAAATGGAAACTCCATTTTTATATTTGTTTGAGCCAAAAAAAATTTTTAGTCATTTTGACTCTCTTTTTTTTCTCACACCACATATTTTTGTCTATAAGGACATTCTTTCAGCTCTACTTCCAAAATATATCCAGGATCCTACAAATTCTTGAAACTTAGACTGCTATTAACTTTATCAAAGTCATTGCCTTTCACCAATATCATGGCAATAGCCCTCCACCACCCCCCCTCCAAGTAATGTCCTTGGTTCCTTCCTTGTAACCAATCTTACACCCTACTCAGCACAGCAGCCATATTGACCTGGTTAAAATGTACCAGAAGTCACGTACCCTCTCTGGGAAAACTCTATAATTTATCCCTACTTGACACAGAGCAAAAGCCAAAGCCCCTTCAGTGACAGAAAAATTTGGCATTCTGAAAACTCTTTGGCCTCCTCTTGCTACATTTGCCCCCTGATCCTGTTTTTCTTTTCTTTTCTTTTCTTTTCTTTTCTTTTGGAGACTAGGGCTCACTATTTTTGCCCATGGAACCACAGGCTCACGTTGCCTGGGGTACCACAGACTCAAGTGATCCCCAGCCTCAGCTTCCCAGGCAGCTGGGATTATAGACACATGCCACCACACCCAGCTATTTTTGGGGGACTAGTCTCACTATGTGCCCCTGGCAGGACTTGAACCGCAATCCCTGGCCCCAGCAGTGGCTTCCTAGGCTGCCACCTATAGGCATGTGCCACCATGCCCGGCCTTGGTGTTTCTTGATAATTCGGCACAGTTCTGCTTCAATGATAATGCATGTGCTAATTCCTACACCTAAGATGGGCCCACACAAATAATTCCTTTAACTTTTTTATAAATACCACATTTTTTGTACACTCCTTTCCTGAAATCTCTATTATTTCAGTGCCTTGGAGCAACACTTCCTGCCCCCTTTTATTTATTTTTCACCTTCATGACTTAAAAATTAATGAAGTCTAGATTTCATCTATTTATTAGGATTCTCCTTAAAGAGAAGGTTCTCTTACACAAGAAAGCAGGAATTTTATGTCATTCAGTAATGCAACCCCAGAATGAAGAATAGTTTCTGACAT
This sequence comes from Uropsilus gracilis, assembly GCA_004024945.1. Lineage (NCBI taxonomy): Eukaryota > Metazoa > Chordata > Mammalia > Eulipotyphla > Talpidae > Uropsilus > Uropsilus gracilis. The sequence continues at coordinate 41,031 of PVHY01000320.1, forward strand.
ATAGAAAATGCTCCTACTTTTTATTTTTTATTTTTATTTATTTTTTGAGACTAGGTCTTACTTTGTTGCCCGGGGAACTGCAGGCTCACATTGCCTGGGGTACCATGGACTCAAGTCATCCCCAGCCTCAGTCTCCCAGGTAGCTAGGATTCTAGGCATGTGCCACCACACCCAGCCATTTTTTTGAGACTAGGTCTCGCTATATTGCCCCAGGTCAGTCTCGAACCCCAGGCAGGTCTCAAACCCACAGATTCAAGCGATTCTTAGCCTTGACCTCGCTCCGTAGGCTGTGATTAAAGGCAAACACCACCGTGCCCAGTCCTGCTCCTACTTTTTAATAAATGAATTAAAAATCATGTTGTATTGCACTTTTCGTATGTATGTATCATGCTAATATTTTTACCTTACTCTAACATTGTGTTTGATTTTATAAATTTTATTGTACAAAATAAGAGAGTTTGGTTCTTTTTAATTCATTTGGAAAGATGGGAAGAAACACATCTAGAAAGTCACAAAATAATACCGCAAGAAATGAAGGGTAGTTTTAATAGGCTACCATTATGGCAACTGTGACTCAATCACAAAAACCAAATCATTACAACCACAGTGCAGACTGCAGTATATCTCAGCTTTACTGTGCTTCCACTGGAATGAAATTAAGTGTTAATAGCTGAGTCAAAATATTTAAATATTAGCATAGAGTAGGAATTAAAAAAGGAAGGGGCAAGAAACACTAACCACAGATAGCAGTCTACTCTCTTACAGCAGTTATAGTCAATCTATTTTGTCTCCACCTGTTTGTAACACGTGTCACTATGATTGCACCAAAGGATATATATTGTCACTGGCAAACACATTTCTCAAAAGGTAATCTTTTAAAGATTTAATGGACTCAACTCAATAAAATCGAATATTTTAGTTGTCTCACTGAACTTCAAATGGGCATATTAGCATTTCCTCACTAGAGCACAAATAATCAAGATTCCCATTGTATGACAATTGTCAGGGTCCCATGTCACTGGCACACACTCACCAAGTAATTCTCAAGCATGTTTTATTTTCTACAGAATAGACATTTGAGAGGATTTTAATTATCATCCACATCATATCATCAGCATCTACTTTGTGCTCACATGAAAGTACAACTAATGCATCTCCACTGTGTGGATCATCTCCTTCTTTCAAACACAACTGAAATAACATTGCAGCGAGAAGCACTTCCAGAGTGGGAGATAAGGCCTTCCAACAATCTAAAACTCCACAAAAGCAATGAGAACACTGACTAAACTCAATCAAAATCTTTTTTTTTTTTTTTTTGGGAATTTATAATACAGCTTCCAACAGCCCAAAGACCAATTATTAGAGAAAAATGGCTAAAACAAGGTAAAGACAATAACTTTTAAAAAATCAGCTTCTCACCCACAACCAAATTAACCAAATTATCCAAAATAACTAGTTTTAGTGTAGTTATTTTAAGATTATACTTATAAGTCACCTTACTGATTTTACTGCTTTTCTTGGACAAAGATCAGTGCTGAAGGATGTATTAGCAGTCCCTAGACAGGCCCAAATAACACTGGGACTCTTTTATAAACACTCCGTTTTGGATCCAACATAAGTGTTATTGGCACATTGCTATATTAATAGGTTTATATATATATATATATATAAACTATATATATATATATATAGTTATAGAGCTTAAGGAGATTTTTAGAATCATTGAAAGAGGATCCACCTTAGTCATTTTTAAGAGATTGGAACTAAGTTCATGGCCTGAACCTGACCACCTTCTTGGGCATAGAGAGGCATAATTGAAACACATGTTACTAGATTCCAAATCCAGTACTGTTTTTGTAAAAACATACCCTAATAACCCTGCTATGCATGCTTTCATAAAATGTATGCTCTCAACATTTAACAATTTAACCAAAACATTCCTAATTTACTGCTTTAGTTCATAATGGCAAATTTTAACAGAACGATCTTTTCCTAGACATAATTTGGATCATATGACTTTGGTGACGCCATCTCCAAAGGTTTCATATTGCATTTTAAATACAACCCATTTTCTTCATCAATGCCCAGGGGTTTTATTATAACTTTTTGCACAACTCCTCCTGTCACACTTGGAAGCTCTATTCCACTCGACCGCTACATGTCAAATTAAGTTTTCTCTCAGATTCTAACCACACCAGGCTCTCTTCTAGATCTTAAAACATACTCGGATTGTTTCTTTATCTGCAAAACTTCAGTTCTATAGTTCTCTTTCATTCTTTCCCTTTTTTTTTTCTGTTTTTTAATGACTAGTTTTTATACTTTAAGTCTCAATATAAATATTGCCTTCTCAAATAGGCGCTATTTTAAAATAATACTTTAGTTTCTCCATGTAGTGTATCCTATATCTTAACATCCATAGAAGTAAACAGTTAAAAATGCTTTCATTTACTTATTTTCTAATTTTTATTTTTGCCGCTGACTAATCTACATGCCCCATGCTGGAAGAAGAAGCTAACTGTATAGTTCACTGTATAGTTCACTATATTATCCCGAGTATGAAATTCAAGTAGATATTAAATCCAGTGTTTTTTTGGATGAAGAATAAGCAAGCAGATATGATTAAAAGATTCTTGCTCACCAACACAACAGGCCCTACAATTCAGAGATACTTGTAACAGAGATAAGTAATAGAGGGATATTATCCACTATCTTTACTGCACCCAGAGATTGTACTATATCTACTCATTTGTCTGAATTTAAGAAAATGAAATGGTCTCAAATGGTAAATAATTTTTTGAAAAGAAGCAATAAACAGTCTCCTAGCAAATGATTAATATGCAAAAACTCACTGAGGAGCTTTGTATTAGCTCCTAAGTGTTAGAGAAGGAAAAGATGAATTGTGGCCATACTCTTTACATTGCTTAAAAGTTAATTGAAGACAGAGAACCACCATTGAGGACATTTAATTAAAAGTGCAAAGATGTATATTATAAATGGATAGATTTAATTGATATTTGATCATTTTTGTTGGAAGTCAATCAGGCAAATAACAGATGAAGCAGGACAGTGCTTATGGAGTTTATAACCTGACGTCACAGAAGATAGAAAAGAAGATATTATCAAGAAAAAAAAGTTTAGGTAAGGAGGTTGAGTATTGTAGAATACTAAGGAGAACTAAAACAGTCACAGGCTATAAGATCTAGCTATGAAGAGATCACAGAGCATACTGGGGTGTTGAGACATCATTCCTTCCACATTCAACCCACTAACAATCCCCCACAATTGCCTGAGGAGCTATTTTTGAGACCTCCCTCATCTCTGTCCCTACTTCAGTCACTGAATCGTGATAGTTCTCTTATGATCTTCCCACCTGTAGACTGACTGCTGTGGAGGAAACATTAAAGCAGATGTTTCATTAGGAGCTAAAAAGCATGCCTGTGACCCTTTTCATGCTGGAGATACAGACAGAAGTAAGGAAACCGCAGCTTCAGACATACGAGCTCTGCTCTGAGCAAGGACAATTTCTCCGCTGAGTCTTTATTCCTTTATGGGATTTCCTTTGTGGTGTTATTTTCTTACATTGGATGAAAGGATAAACAGCACTCCAGGGGAGTTCTATTTTATCCTGTACTCTTGACTTTCAACTTCTTCATCTACTAACCATTCTTATCCTACCCAATCCTATTTTTGTTGCATCCTGGCTGATTCTGCCCTTGGTTACCTGTTCATAGAGCTCTGTGGGGTCACAGGCATTACTAGTGATCTTGTTTCTAAGCGCAGCACTTTTTGCCTCTGCCAAATGCAATGCCACTCTATCGCCACCACATCCCTAGGCTGCCTCACGTGCATCACTATTCCTGCCTGAGTGATGTGCTTATGTGAACACCATGGAAGTTTCTGTGCACTCCCACCCCATGAAACTTTGGTCCTTTGTTCTCACCAGTCCCTCTAAGGTATTTTTAAACATTTTATCTTTAGAACATTATTTTCAACCTTTTTTTTTAATTCCCTTCCCAGACTTTGAGGATATTGTTGCCATGTCTGACTATAATGGTAGCAGGGGTGCTATATCACCCTTCACATTCTGTACAGGTTAGAACAGTGTTTTTCTAATCACATTATTTCTTCTCCCTGTTGGGGCTTCAGTAGCAGTGGCATTCAGAAGGTAATCTAAGCAAATTTTTTAGAAAATGCTGCTAATCCATATTTCTTGAAAAGATTTTCTTTGTAATCTTAACCTATTGCCATTCGTAATAAATTTTATACATTGTGACTAAGATTACATACAGCAGTGGGCTAATGAGAGCTAAAAATTGAGCATTATATTGAATATCATGGCCTCTTGCTAACACACTGACAAATTTTAAGAAATTTTTCTCTTACTATGTCTTTAGTTTTAACTATTAAATATTTCAAAATCATTTGACAAGCTTATGTCACAGGGATATGAACATAATAAATGGGTATCTGAACTCTTTTGAGAACTTCCAACTTCTTGTCATCCATTCACTTATATGCTTTGGTTAAAATATTTTATTCCCCTCCTATTCCCCAGAACTCCAAAGAGATATTCCAAATTGTTCCAAATTAATGTGCTGAAACCTCAAGGGATACAAATTTATTATAATGTACCCCTAAAAAAAATGACATATTCATATAGACACCATACTATCTGAGTTTGTATCTGAAAATAAATAGAAATGAGTATTTTAAGTTTTAGAATACACCCATGTACGGAAACGAAAGTTAAACTTTTTTTCTGTCTATATTAAATTCACATTATTTAGCAAAACTTTGTTTTTTTTAAAAGAAATACAATAACTTAAGATCATTCCTATTCATGAATAATATACTCCAGTGCATAGGGGGGAGAGGGAAGCAGGGAAAGGAAAAACAGGTAAAAAGTACAATAAATGCCAATATAATTACTCCTAAAATGGCGTCATAAATCAAGTATTATGGATTATAGAGAAAGAAATGCTTATTACGGGGATGAGATTGTATTTGAACTGTGTTCTGAAGTTTGAGCAGTGCTTTTTAGATGTGCAATAATGGAAAAACTTATTTCAGGATAAAAGAAAGCAAAGCAAAATATATAGCCATGAAAGAAAGTAAAATGTTTAAGACTGGAAGTGCATAATAGGGATATGGCAGGATGCTGGGAGGTAGAAGGCCTGGAAATGGAGATTGTGATCAGGCCGTAAAGAATCTTGTATGGTAAGCTAAAGAGATTGAGTTCCTTCCTTTAGGCTGAGATTTCAGTCTTTCAGTGGAGTGGAACTGATGACTTTAGTGAAAGTTGGGAAATATGTAAATCATATGTAGGGTATTCAAGTTTTATCTGGGTGTTCTAAATTAAGATGACTGGGAAATATATGGAGATCAATATTCACTTGGTAGAAAGCATAACATAATGTAATCTCTGTGTGTTTGCTCTGTGTGCATTATATTGGTAGCTGAAAGACATTTCAAAAACAGAAGACAGCTGATAGGATACCATAAAAACAGGATTATTGATGAGAGTATGGATAGATAGATCTGTGAAAGTAATGACAAGAGAGAATTTCTAAAGGAGAAAAACCATGTCCAATACCTGAAGTTGAGCAAGAAGTATTATAATGAAATAAAAAGAAAATAGAACTTAAGAAAAAAATGGAAATTTATCTGTGTTCAAAGGAAGCAAATTTCAATGTACTAGCAAGGACAGTGGCCATACTGCATTAGAATAAGGTCCTTTCCTTGATGAATTTGGCAAAAGAGGGGCAAGAAGACAGAGCAAAGGTTTAAGTGGAATGGATACATAAGGGGAAACTGCAAAAAGGTTATTTTGGTTGGGTATACTTTAACTGTGACTATAGTCTGAAGAAAAGAACATTCTAAAGAAGAACTAAAAATAAGACTGCAGCATATCCCTTAAATAGGTATAAGAGACAATGAACTTATTGACCATTGATTTTCCAAATTATATTTATGTAGCATATCTCCCAGGATGTTTGATGAATATATTTATGTAACTTAAAATTTTTCTAAATCTTGAAATAAATCATGAAAAATAAATTGTCTATATGAGTCTGAATTCTTATTTCATATTGCACCCTCCCCCCCAATTTATTTACTTATTTTTTTGGCTTTACTTATAAGCCATTACATTTTTAATACTTCACTTATAAAAAGTCTGAAAAAGGGTAAAAGTGCATGATTGCATTATACTACTAACTTTCCACTTCCTGTCCCAATTCTCAGAAACTGACTGAAAGGAATAAAATAAGAAAAAATTAGGGAAGAGTTTATTGATGTTAAAATTAGAAAACATCAACTTAGTATCTCAAATTTTCAGATGTGTCTGTCAGATAATTTTAATCTAAACTGTTATTACAGTTTTAAAATGTTAAAAGTTGACAATCAACTATCCTTCATAGCAGTAAAATGAAATAGTAGAGAGAATTATGAATTATCTCTCATAATACCAGTTATAAGAGAAGGAATTTGATAGCACAAGCTAACTATGAACAATATAAATATTCTCCTGGAAACGCCTTACCCATTATCAACAAACAATAGTGGAGAGACTGGAAGAAAATTTAATAATCCCTGCTTGCTTGATGGCACACTAATAAATAAATATCAAAGTTTTGTTTAATATTAATTCAAAGGAGATATAATACTAAAAGACATTACTATAGGCAGAACATTTTAAAAGTTACCTTTGAACTCTACTTGCTTGCTTCAAAATGTCATGTCAGATTGTTTTTACTGTTAAAATGTTTTCACACTACTAAACCACCCAAGTGGATTGGGGTTCTTGTGAATTTTCTTTACAGAAATAGCAGAATCTTAATAGGAAAACTTTAAAAAGGTAGCACATATACATAATTGATAGAAGACACATATATAACCATACTTTTGTCTGAGTATATGTGCATCTCACCAGCTAATAACCAGAGTCATGCATATTTTAACACTAATAGCATTCCTATTCAAACAGGAACCAAATGGAGGTAATAAGGATCAACATTATTATCTAATATTGTCTAATATTCTGGGAGTTCTCTGCAATGCATATCAATATAGAAATGAAATAAAAAATTTGAAAATAAGGAGGTAACTACATTAATGTTTGCTATGAGTGTTTACCTTAAGAGCATAACTTTGAAATTACATATTGATATTATATTTTGATTAGGTGATCACTTATAATTTATAGAAAATTTAAATTAATCTTAAAATCATGGGAAAATACTACACAAAAGATTCTGATAAAAATAATGCAAACACTACAAAATACCTTAATTTGAATGTGAAGATTATATATATATTTATATTGTATATATGTATGTATTATGTATTTATATACATAACTGTAGAATTCAATAGTTTTGAATTAATGAGAATAAACAGAATACTATTCTCAGTCTGGAATTAGAAGTCAATAGTTAAAGAGATTTACAAATTATAAATTTAGCATAAATCTAATCAAAGGCTCCTGAAAACTGATCTATAGCTTATACTGAAAAGATAAAGAACAGGCAGAATATATTTGAAATAGTAAAAAAATGACCAGCTGTTCGGTTTTTCAAATAAGAAAGTATATTTTTAAGTTATTTAATTTTAATAATATGATATAAGCAGAAAATACACCTAAAGTGAAAAGACTCTAAAAATCATCAACATACAGATAGAACTGTGATGCATGAGGAATTTCTAACCACTCAGGAAATGCGAGTTTATTTATTTAGCCATGCTTTTAGCAAAAATTACTGAGTGACAATCATTTACCAGGCATTACTCCTGGTACTAGAGACATGGTAAAGAGGTTCAAGTTTCCCACTTTCTTGGAGACTACATTTTAATGGAGAAGACAGGCTATAAAGAAATCACTAATAAATGCAGAATTTAGTGATATAAATGTGTGCCCTAAAGAGTAATACAATAGCACAGTGGGAAGAGGCTGCTCCAGACACAGATACCAGGGGCAAGCCTGCAAGCAAGTGACAACAGTGTGAAGGGAAACCTGACAGTGCAGGGACAACCTGAATCCTGGGGAGCAGGAAAGAATGAAAGCCCAGGCCACAAAATAAATTCCAAGCAAGAAACAAAAACAAAAACAAAAATTCAAACAATGTAAGCGACTGTCTAGATATCATACAAGAGGACTATTCCCAGCATCAACACTAAACTGGAAAAGGTAGCTAGAAAACCAAGGGATCCCACCTGAGAGCAGAATCAGTTTTCTCAGTGGTCATTAAATATTTCAAATGTCTTTTTTCTCTCCCATAATCTGGACTTGAAGTGGCTTCATCATTCCACACCTGTATATTTTTATATTACCTCAGTTAAAGACGTTACTAAGCAGTGCAACCAGTTAGTCTTATTCTCTGGAGTAGAGTGCCACAGTACTAACTAAGCAGGTTAAAATAAAAAAGTAATTTAGATATATGTTACTCATGCTGATTTCCTATCAACTCTGATTTAGGGTTTAAAAAAAAAACTCTCAATTTCTAAAATAGAAGCTTTCATTACCTAGTTTCTCTGATAAGAGCATCAAATTTGTAAGTGTTCTGTTGCCCATAATTATTTAGAAATTTTCCTCTTCTCTTTTCACCCATCCTACATAGAAAACACACCTTGTTTTCTGTGATGAGGTAAAATTATTTTCATGTTTGCAGTTCTTATGCAATAACAGCTCCTTCAAAACACCTAATTCCCTAATGTGCTATTTAAGCTTTGCAATGATTTTAACATTCCAGTCTAATTGTTCAGGTTTTAGAAAAGAAATTAATGAAAGGGACAACCATTTAAAGCACTAGAGCTTTGTTCACACTTCATTAAATATTTTAAATGGTTATTTTATTTTATGGCTTTTGTGTTCCTTTTGAATTTTAGCTGGCTTGCTTTTTGTAACCAAGAATTTTGAATCTTTCTGCTAAGAAACCTTGTTTCATATAATTATAACCTACCTTATAGATATACTCTTATTTTTATTTTCCATTATTCTAAAATGAGGTAAACTGAAAACTCATGTCAAAGTTTAATGATTTTAGGGGCAAATAATGGATTTCTCCATTAATTAATATGAAGTTTATTTTATCTCCTAAAACTGTATGTAAATGGACTTTGCTTTCCCCCAGAGTATTAAATTTATTTCAAAATTTACCTTCCTTGCAGAGCAGTCATTGAGAAGTGTTTCATACAAAATGTTTGTTCAAAAAAAGTGATTTATCAAAACAAATTTAAAATTCCAATAAAATCACAGTAATGAAAATTAACCTGTAGTCATTCCCATATGCATTAATTTTATTTGTGAAACATTAATTTTATTTGTGAAAAACCAGTTACTATTACTGAATAATCATTACTTATCAATTATTAGACTTACAAACTAATGTCATTATTAATTCAAATCATAAATTAATTGGTGGATCTCTGAGAGTATACTGTATTATTATACTCCATCACTGTCCTTGCAGAGGTTCCTGCCAGTCTGAGCCCCTGTCCCATTATTTTCAGAGTCCCTCTGTATAAGGACATTAGCTCCCAGTCAGGTGATCAGCAGCACTATGGCTCCGGATTAATGTGGACTCATTTGCCATCCATATACACAATGTCAGGGAAAATACATCCATTGAAAAAGAGGGGTGTAAAACACAGATTATAAAGGGGAGTCTCAGATCCTGAAAATACTTCTTGAGCTACCTCTCAATCCCTTTCAGCATGTTGTATTTTCTTAAATTATTTTGAAATTGATAACTATAAACTTGAAAAACATAATAATGAAAGTATAGACTCTAAAGGTACAAAAAATAAGCACATGGCATTAGTTGAAAAATAAGGTTTACTATTTTTGATATGGTTTTGAATTCAGATATAACTGCTGCTTATAGGCAACCTAATTAAATAAAAATGGGGTCAATTTAACATCACAATACGTACTGAAAACTTCAAATTCAAACGTTTAAGCTCTAATCATCACCTCTACTGTGGCTATATTTGGAGATGGAGTCTCTAAGAAATTAAATAAGATTTAAGAGGTCATAAGATCAGTGCCATGATTCAATAGGGCTAATGCCTTTATAAGAAGAGACACCAGAAAGCACTCTTTATGCACATGCAACAAGGTGAGGCCAGGTGAGGAAACTGCAAGAAGGGGCCATCTACAAACTAAGAAAAGAGCCCTCTCAGGTACATGATAATGCTGGAAACCTTAGACTAAGACTGCCAGCTTCCAGAACTGTGGCGATAAATTTCTGCTGCTCAAGTCACCTAGTTACAGTATTTTACTATGGCACTGCAAGCAAATTAAAACAGAAAGGATTAGGCTGGGCATGGTGGCACATGCCTGCAGGTGGTAGCCTAGGAAGCCATGCCTGGGGCCAGGGATCACAGTTTGAGTCCTGCTGAGGGCACATAGCAAGATGTAGTCCCCAAAAAAAGGATTAGGCTGGCCTGGTGGTGCGCACCTGTAATCCCAGCTACCTGGGAAGCTGAGGCTGGGGATTGCTTGAGTCTGTGGTACCCTGGGCAACGTGAGACTGTGGTTCCCCAGGGGGAAAAAAAAAAGATTAAATAATACACACACACACACACACACACACACACACAAACTGATACATCATATATTCAAAAAAAGAACTGAGGCATAACAGCTTGCCTAAATCTACACTACACTACTATTGAGAATATTAAAACTCATGATTTAATAATCTTATCATTAGAAATATCAAAAAAAAGTAGTCTAAGACAGATATAGTTAAAAAACTAATCTGAGACAGATATAATTAAGAAACTAAATTTGGAAATTCAATTTTAAACAAGTCATTTTTAAATTAACTACTGTTCATTTCTGACAGTGCCCTTCAGGTATAAGCTCAGTTTTTAAGAGTTCTGTCTCATCTTTCTCTCCTAATAATAAGCAATAGATAGGGAATGTCTCCGTGGACTTCCCCTCATGTAACCATTCTTCCCAGTGGATCATGGAACTATGACTCACCTGTAAGAAAGAGCATCAGTTTTACATTATGAAGGAAATTCCTTAATTAATGGACCTAAATTAATTCAGAAAATCTTTTTCTTTCTAATAAAGCCATTTCAAAATCATTTCTTTGTTAATGACAATAGCAAAAGAATTAGCTTTGAGACACAAAAAAACAGCAATATATGTTATCATTAAGCTGTGTAGTAACCTTCTCCTTCCTGGGGCACTAAATACCAATTTGGAGATAGATATATACAAGTCAACAAATGTTTACCTTTGGAAATAGATATGTTTACCTTGGAGATAGATATGTACAAGTCAACAAAATTTAAGGGAGAAATTTCAGAACATGAATCAAACATGTTTAAAATGCAGTCTCCATGCATTTTATTGGTAAAACTGGAACTTGTGCTAAGTTCATGCATTATTAAAAGAATAGTTGACAACATCGAGAAGGCCTTTATGTGGCTATTGTGGTATGGTAAGGCAGGTAAGTCTTAAAAATACCACTGGCATAAAGCTTAGGAATGGAGTGAGACTCTGAGTGCATGAGGGCATGTAGAAAGCACATTCCTTGGGCAATTAAAAATCTGTATTCAGAGCATAACAAAACAGCCTTAATGACATTTCTCAAGAATCAACAAACTGTTGTTGGTTTTTTTTTTTGTATAAATAATAACATGCTATAGTTTTGATTTTATGCTTTTTAATGGTAGATATCTACCATCAGTTCGGTTATTCTTCCAGTTTTCCACAGTCTTGACTTGAATTACTGATTTTCTTGGCATGTCAACAAATAACAAAAGTAAAGAAACTGAGCTTCTACTACATGTATTTGCTGGAAACATGATCTCTTTTTTTTTTTTAATAAAATGCTTTGCCAAACCCCAAGTAGCTTGGTTTTTCTACAGATCACATTTAAAGTGATAACACTGAATTCCCTACATAAATTCTCTACATTAAAAATGTCAAGGGAAGTGAAAATAAACAAAAATAGCTGGGAGAAATCCAGTTACTACTTTCAAAAGTTATCCTGTTAAATAAAGTATAACCATAACCATAACTAATAATTTTTCACTCATTGTCTTAGGGCTAAATGCCCCTAAATATTAGCAACTTGAAGGATACTTCTTACACAATAAAGTACTTCTAAGGATCACAATGGAACTGTTGACTTTCAAAGTTCTTGATCTTTGTTTACTGATAAAAAAAGTCATTTGTGACAATTTAATAAAAATAAAAATATTGCCGGGCACGGTGGTTCGTGCTTGTAAGCTTCAGCCTATGAAGTGGCCGGGGCTAGGGATCCCGGTTCCAGTCCCGGCTGGGGCTCGCAGCGAGACCTAGTTCCAAAAAAATAGCTGGGTGTGGTGGCGCACGCCTGTCATCCCAGCTATCTGGGAAGCTGAGGCTGGGGATTGCTTGAGTCTGTGGTACCCCAGGCAACGAGAGCCTGCGGTTCCACAGAAATAGCGAGACCTAGTCTCAAAAAAAAATAATAAAAAATAAAAACAAAATAAAAATAAAAATATTTTAGTCTGTGCCATAATTTTCACAAATATCAAAATTTTAAAACTATAATGAAATATTTTCCACCCCATCACTCTATGTAAGTTTTGATAGAATAGAACCCAGGACCAAATTGTGGAAACTATAATTTAAAAGTAATTATAACACAGACTAGCAAACAACAAAGAGAGGGGTTAGAGTGAATGGAGGGAGCATCAGAGGAAGGGGGAAGTAGCCCCAAAATCACTTACTGAAGCTGTGATTTGAAGAATAAAGATAAATTAATTTAAAAAAATCAAGATTGTGACAAAAAAATGAAAAGTAATTATAAACCTGGAAAAGAAAAACTGTTCATACAGATTCAACCTACAATTCATGCAAATCTTCACTCTTTAGAAGCAGAATAAATCTATGGTTGTTTAATCTTTATATACCAAAGACAGGAAGAAGGAATAGATATGTTTTTTATACCACAATTGATCTCAACCCAGAAAGTCTTCCCATTTATAAAACAGTCAACAAGAAGTCAAGATGCCAATCACACCAAAATAGAAGTGCTCCTGTTTATGTTCTTATTCTGCATGTCATGAACTTTGGACTTGAGAACAAACAGACGTCAGCACAGATTCCACCTGGAGCTTTCCCTCCCCTCAAAGCTCTGGAAATGACAAAAATTTAAATAAAGTCACAGAACAAAAAGGCCTTGAGAGACCTTATGTTACATGAATATTTCACACCCGTAGGCAAAATAGTCTTTCCTTTCTCTTGTTTAAAATGTTGGGGACTAATATCAAAAACCTGTCTTTACAGAGTATTCTGGTATGATAAACACCTAAAATCAAGAAACAGTTTGGGGGACCCTGAACAGGTTAGGGACTGGTAGGTCAGACCAAAGATCAGGAGTGGAGGTAGAAGTGTCTGAGGTTCAGTGGCAGAGGGGCAGGGAGTGGATGGGGTCAATTGAGTAGTTCTGGGAAAGTGGAGAGCACAAGGGTGTTGTTTGATGCAGTCCTCTGCAATAAGCAGCAAGCAGCTGTGGTATATACAAAAGCCTGCACACCACTGGAGTAGTCTAGAAGACAATCTGCCCCTCAAGCGCTGCAGACCTACTGTCTGCACACATTGTGGGAGTCCTAATCCTTGCTCTTTTCCCACCACAGTATGTCATCGGCATGTGAGACATTCTGCAGGCACTGTCTGGAAGCCATGAAGGATGTCCACATTGTGAAGGACCTCATGGGAAAAGACTGTACAAGGTGCTCAGAAGGCAGTAGCAAAGCAAAGAGCAACCACATCTGATACTTCCTCTACCAGAATCTGCTGGGTTGCTAGTATGTACTCAGTCAATGTTCTCCAAAACCTGTTGGTCATTTTTCTCATGGACCTGATTCCTGCTACTTTGGTCAGGCCAACATCATCAATCCTGAGGATAGGGAACATGTTCCTTGAGAGAATGTGCCTACACACTGGTATAAGGCCCCAGTAATCATACTTAATTCCCACGGCTATTGCAAGTGCACTGATACCTGCCTTTGCGGAAAATTTTTGGCTACAATGCATTGCAATTGGCCCATCTTCCCCCAGCAAGTACCACTTAGAGAAGTATAACCACATTCTGGGTATCCTGCACTCTGCATCACATAAATCTGGGTTGTACCATCAACATGAAGGCTCAAAATTACCGGCAGCCTGGCCCTTCAAGACCAAAGTCGCCTGTGCCATACTTTTTCTCAAATCATATTCAAAGGCCTTTGATCCTTTGAAACTGGCATTCATCTTTTACCCCAAAAAAGTATCACACAGGAAGAAACACTGGGTAACCCCTACCTGGAGCAGTAAGTACTATATTGGAGTGGATAAGCAGGAAGCCAGGAAACCCTCCACTTTTCACATAAAGCTGGGTAATCTACTCAAGGGGCATCTGAACAATCTCATCATCTGGGAGACTGTCAGCATCCACTTTGCTGCAGTTACGAGACAGCTCTGCTCCCAAGGGCTGGCCTTGGCTCCTGGCTGTCCCTCCCCTAAATGAGTGCTAGAAAAATTGAATACTGTCCAGCCCAGAACTGGACCTGGCCACTCCAAGTTAGGACAATGGACTAGTCTGGCCACCTTCCCCTATTTTCCTCAAGCTTCCTGATTTAGGAAGCCAAGGCACTCCCCACTCTCCCTTCTCTCATACCTTAGCTACTCTTGTGGCTCCAAATCAAATTTTTCTTCTGTCTTGTGAATGCCAACTTTCCCAGTTCTGAAATCAAAGGACTCTGGTTGCCTCAGGACCTACTGAGGAGTAAAGACAGAGGGTGCGTGGGGCACTAAATAAGGTCTCAGGGGGTGCCCTGCTCCACTCCCCCCATTAAAAAGTCACTCGATTTTTGCCAAAGGGACAATTTCAGGTTTCAGTGGTTAGTATTTCTAAGGATACACATCCTCCAAAGCCACCATATTTAGTGCCCTTGTTGCTTCCATGTGTGAGTGGACACATATAGAGGCAATGAGAGAGGAGAGTCCAGAACCCCTGCACCTGTATTATCTGGTATGTAAATAAAGAGATGTGTATATGGATAAATAAAAGAGGTTTTACCTATGACTAATCAAGATCTCAACTGACTTTATTAAATATAATTTCTTCTTAAGTGTCTTCTGTGTATTTAGATAAGATTCTAATTAAAATGCACTTGCTCATTTAAATTCCAATTAGCAGTCCACTGAAAATAAAATGTGATTATTTGAAAATGGAAAAAGACTAAAGCATATTCTCTGAACAAGCCTTGGCTGTTAGGCATAAAATTCCCATTGCAAGTTGGCGTGGATGGCCCCATGATGGCCAAAAGTACATGCCCTGCCAGTCAGGAAAACCACCAATATTAGCATTCTCCCTGGACAGCATGGGCAGGCAACTCTCTGAGCCTCAGAGTCAAATCTCCAGCAAGGAAGTGGTATCAGATGATCCTTGAAACCTCTTTAGGTCTAAATGTCTGGCTTCATTTAACAATACTTTAAGAGCAAAGCAAAACAAACAACATTTTTTTTTTGGTATGTGTTTCAGTGGCTAGAAGTAGTTTTTCATTTCTGAATTCAGATTACAAATAAATTCAGATTTATTTGTTCCTTCCTTCCAATCCACTCTGACTTCCCTAAACCCCTACTGTGTTTTTGTCTCTCTATTTTTTAAACACAAGATACAATAGGTTCTACTTCTCATCTGAGTACAAGACTGAAACTGCTACTAAAATGAATACCCTGTTCAGCAGCGATCGGGTCTGGTACCACCTCTGCACCTCTGACTCTGTAATAGTTAGCCCACTGCTTTGTGCACAGCATGTGCTTATGTTTGGTGAGTAAAGGAAAGCTAAATGAATTATATTCTGAGGCTATTCATTAAACATATAGTAATTTATATGACTGAAATATATCTGGTTTTAGAATATATCCTGAATAATAATTGGAAAAGATCAGGTAAGTGGTAGAACATTAGACATTTCAAAAACATGTGCAGATGTTCTGGGTTAGCTGATAATAAAATGCTGCTGAAATTTAAAGGTTTTTTTTCTTAAATATAAAAGACAACTCACATCATTTTGAAGTAACTACAAAAATAATGTCTGCAATTTAAAGGAAGTAATTTTTAAAAATAAAAGTTACTATATTTATTTTAGTATAGCTTAAAAATAGTTCTCGATAAAACAGAATTTAGTTGAGGTTGGTAATTTTGATCTTGTAAAAGACCCATTGGTTTTTCGGAATTTATTTTAGTTCTTTAAGATTTACCTATGATCAACATACAATATTTTGTTCAGGAATATATTTCAGGGCATTTTTAATATGCCTTTGTAGATATGATAGCATTCTGCCATGAATTGCTTTTAAATACATTTCTTGAAGATGTGTAAGGCTGTGGCCTGGATTATTAACAGATGCTATTATTTTCAAAAACTACCATCAAACTCAGAAGAAACCTATTGCTCATAGTGCCCTGTAGGATCTGGCTTACTCCTCCAACATAACCTGGTCCCTTAAACCCTGCTCAAAATGCTCCAATTCTTCTAGGCCATGGACACTATCCTTCTGGTTCTTGCTTTTCACAGATTGCTTCTTCTAATTCATTGCTTCCATAAAAGCCAACTCTGATGTTCGTATTATTTTTCTTTTACTTTATTTTTTAATTGATTGATTACACATGCACCCATATATTTTACATCATTGTCTACCCCAAGGTTCTCCCACCACCTTGTCATCAGTGAACCATCATCTTAATCTCTTGTGCCCATGCCTTCCCCAATTTTACATCCCTCCTCTTCTCTTGCTCTATGCTTTTGTTCTGTTAACAGTTAGTTTTAAATTATCCTTGTCTTTTGTTTGTTTGTTTTCCCTGTGTCCCACATATAGGTGAGAAAAATCAATATTTGTCTTTATTTTTCTGGCTTATTTCTGCTAACATGATTCCATCTAGGTCCATTCATGTTATCACAATGCATCAAATTTGTCTTTTTTTGATTGATGGATAATATTCCACTGTGTACATATACCACAATTTTCTGATCCATTCATTTGTTCTAATGTTCATATTAAAGGAGGTCCTTCTGTTAATCTCTATGAGCACCTTGTGTATTTAAATCCTCGCTCTCATGACTAGCTTTAACTATTTTTATTTATTTATATATATTTACATTTATATAAATGAGTTGATATGCGTGACTCTCCCCATAATATACAAGTTACATAAAAGGCAGGCCTTATCTGTCTTGTTCATTCTTGCATCCTAGCACCTAGCATAGGTGACTGGTGTAGCAGATGTTAAACATACAGCTATTGAATGAATAAATCAATCATTGATTGACACCAAATATAACCAATGTTTCATAAATGTCTATTCTTTTAGAATAAACATTGCAATTATGTCAACATTTCCTCTGCAATTAAATTTTCTGATATGAAGTATAAAATGTGACTTGTAAAAAACATGCTCTTGGACCATAATATGACTTATGTACAGGTAATACCATTGTGAAGGAATCCTCATTTGTGACATTAAGTCATAGACATTAAAAATAAACTGTGTAAACTTATGCTTCCCTGAGTTAAAGGATAGAGTAGAGGTTGCTAAAGTTTTTCCATTTGATATAGTCATAATATGGGATATCAAATAATAAACCTGTTTTGCGCTCATCACTATATAAGAGAAACACAAGTATTTATAAAAATAAATCATGCTTTTTGTCTGTTCAAACTGGAGCAGTGTTCAAGTTAAAGTGGCTCCTCATTTTCCTGTTTGGTCCTTTTCATACCACTGATCACTATGGAAAATGATGTTCATATCCTTCCAGACTTTCTGCACTATTTACACACACATTTTGGTCCTGGGTTTATATGGAGCTGGTTACAAACTGGAGTTAGGAACTCTGCTTCTCAGAGCCAGGAGCAGCATCTACTGCTAGGCTAATATCTGTTTTTTAATATTTAAGTTGTTCAATAATTATATAATACTTTGAATACCTTGATCAGTTCTGCCCAGGCACATAGATAGACATTGCTGTTGTATTAATTTGAGTCTAAATGGAATAGTAACACAGATTTTACTTTATTTGCTTTAAATGTATTGTTTTCTAATAGCAGATACAGTGTAAACAATAATATAATGGTAGTGATAGAGGGTAGAATTCATAGTTTCCTTTGAGAAGGGGAGGAGGAAGGAGAACAAGTTTTGTGATAAGATGATTGACAAGATTTCCCCAAATAAGGAGCAGGAAACAAGAAAGAATGATATAAAAAAGAGCTTAGGAGAGGAGGAGAAGGAAATTCACCTATTTTGGAAGGAGGATGTGAGCTTAGCCACATGGCTGATGTGGTCTGGGCCTGTGCCCTAGGCCCCAGGCTGATGAACTCATGGCTTAGCATGCGTAAGCCAAGTGTGTGTGCTGAAAGAATCTAAAGAGTTTGGAGATTTGAATTTGGTGTTGGAGTTTGTATTTTCTATTTTAACCCAAATGCTACTGAATAGATCTGAGGAATAGGGACTTCATGTTTGTGCCTATGGCCTGGAGTTTTTGTACTGCCTAAGGTAAGAAAGATGCAACAAGAAAAACACATCATGTCTTTGACCACATGCGTGGAAGAAGCTGAAACACGCCAAAGAAGGAAAAGAAGGATGCCCTGCTTTTTCAGCACATGCCTCTGAACTCAGATTGACTGGACATGTGGTGAGGTGACCGGAAACTAAAGGACAGTTTTGAAGATTGTGGTGGAGTAATTGGTATATATATTATATAATTTTATATATATATATATATATATATATATATATATATAAATATAATTATGAGGTAGATTTGAAGACTTTTTCCCCCTCTGGCTCAGGGAAGAGAGTGAGAGATAAGAGGCAGGCATTTGAATAACAAAAAGTAACTAGTCCTTGGGAGCTTAAAGGTTAACAAGGGCTCCTGTCTGGGTAGTATCAGCTTTCAAGGCAGAGGCATTTCCCTGGTTTAGGAAAAGATGGCAGAAAAAGAATTCTATAGGTAAGAAAAAGATTGCACCTCCCCCCACTCCAACAACAACAGCAAGATAATGGTCAATCTTCATTACAAGCTGACTTCTTCACAAGTTGACCTGTCACAGTGCTGTTAATTTTTGCCAACAACCCTCAAGGTTCTCCCATTGGATAGGTGAAGATACTTGGTTCTTTGCAACTGCTACATCTAAGAATTAAAATGAGAGTAACATAATTTATTGTCTTTTTTTTTGATGAATATTCAGGTTTTCCAATTTATTGCAACAAATATACATTATAATCCCATAAAGTAATGATGAGGTCAATGAATTTACAAAGTTTAAAAATTTCCCCAAGTAAAGAATCTAAGATATTTGAATTTTGGTTTTATAGACTGCAAATAGATTGGACAGGCAAAGGAGAAATTGGATGGATTTGCGGACAAGAATAAGATAGTAAAATGGTAGCAGAAAACAACATGAAATGCCCATGTGGTAATCAGAGAGTCAGGCACAGGAAATTTGGTGCTTTAATTTGGGGACTCTTAGTGGGAAGGGGAGATTACTGTCAGTAGGCTACAGTGGATCTTGATGTCAACTGGAAAAATTTAGATTTGCTGCTCTAGGAAGCACAGAACCATTCATAATTATTATTGTAACATTTGCAATAATGAGACAAATGATTAAGCAACCTTTCAGAATTGGAAGAAAAAAACCCGGCGGTCTGCTGACCCACACATATTTGAGCTTGAGCGTGGTGTTCTTTTCCAGACCATATGGACTCTGGCAGTCTTAGTTTCCTCAGGAACTCCTTGAGTTACAGAACTAGAACAACTCTGACTGTTCAAATGCAAATGCTTTCTCATCAACTCAAAATTGCTCCTATTATCAAGTTTGAGAAATATAACAACAGCAAAAGCCCTCTAAGGACACAATCAATGACACACCACAGGCAACTTCCTATTCCAAGCTCTTTCTTCTCTAGTCACAGACTGAGCCAGAGAGACTGCTGGAGCAATCAGCAGAGTCTCTGTCTAATAAGCAGGCTCTTCTCCCTCCTCCCAATTTGAATACCTTTGTTTTCAGTCCTAGCAAATCCTCCTGGAGCAAAACCACATTCTATATCCTTTGTCAGCCAACAGGTTCAGTGAGGGGTAGTAGAGTGTAAAAAAAAAGTCAAACCATCAAATTTTTGTAATGGTTGGTATTCTATAGAAGTTCCTTGCTTTCTATAACAACTGCAATATAACAAGTAGTTTATCAGAAAAATCTGAACTGTGAACAAGATAATCCATCACCTCTATCACACACAAAATCCAACATCTCTTTCTCTCTTTTACTATTTTTATTTCTGCCCATTCTTTAATATTAACTAACTCTATCAGTTCATTATTTTCACTCTTCTTCAAATATTCTTCAGATGATCTTACCTACTCTCAAAATGTCAACCTTACTGTTGAGTCAAGATAATCTCTCCTAAGTTCTACTCCATAACTTGGGATTCCCTAATAAAGTTGAAAGCACTGTACTGTTGTGTAGAGCAGCAAATATCTGTCACCCCAAAATATATCTGTTCGGCAAAATATTGATATAATGGGAGAGGCTATGAAGATTGAGTGGAAGTTGCTTTTAATATATTTACATGTAAAATTTTAAAAGAACTTGTACAGGGATGACTTAATTTCCTTATCTCCTTTTGAAATGGGTGAAAAGAAAAATAAAAGACTTTTTAACTTGAACTTAAATACCTCTGCCAGCTTCTCCTTAAGAAGCAGGTTGCAAACAGTTAATTAGCATTTTCACTGTTTACCTACTATTGGTATGCAAAAATCAGCTACCAGCTTTTCTCAGCTCTCTTTCCCTCTCTCAGGCCTAAACTTAGGAATACAGTTTAAACGTTAGACCATTTTGCCTCAATTTACCCTCTTCTAAACATCCGTGGGTTCTTTCCACCATCCCCAGGATTCTCACCAAAATCCCAAGTCAAAGCAAGACTCTCAGAGTACAGACTAATTTATTTCTAACAAAGTGATTTTTTAATTACTACAAAAGAAACATATAAATAAAACTCCAATTACTTTAACATTGTCCAAAATCTTTCTCATCATTGTCCAAAGTCCTTTCCCAGATTGCCTAAAAATCCTCAGTCTCTCAGTTCTGATCATCTCACCAACATCTCCATGTTTTTGAAGATATCTTCTTTTGGCTCCAACTCTTCCATGCTGTCTTCTCCTTGTCCTCCTCCAGGTAGTAGAAAGAAGCTCCATAGCACAGAAAGGCAGCAAAGTTCACTTTTTTTTTTTTCAGGCCTAACTTTTGCACGGCCTCTTCCCGACACAACTCAAACTCAGCAAAACAAACTCCAACACGGAGTTTAAATCTCCAAACTCCTTAGCTTCCTTTAACACACATGTTCCTAGCCTGGGTCAACCAAAGACTGCAGGTCCCAGACCTTGGCCACATGGCCAAGCTCACATAGCTCACATCTTCATCCTGCGAAGTCCCTGACCATCCCACAAAATGTCCAATCTCAATCCCAAATATGACCTCCCTTTCTTTGTTCCCACTCTTTATATATACTTATTTCCCACCTTCTAGGAACAGCTCCTGAATTATCACATTACAAAGAAAAAACCTGTTGTACTTCTTCTTTCTAAAAGAAAATTCTAATCAAGGCCATTCTCACATTCTCTTCCTTAAAATCTGCAATGTTAAACAGGAGACAATGACACCCAGGGGGTTTGTGCCCCCTATCACTTTTAATAATGAAAGTAGAATTTAATCTTTTTTTTTTTCTACTATGGCTTCCCCAATAATATCCCTAACTCACCTTCCCTTTATACCCCCACTCCCTAGGTCTTTATGTCTTTATTAAACTATCTAACATATTCTCTGAAGCCACATGGTCAAATTAGTCATAATGGGCCTCTCATGTGTTTATAGGAGGTATTAAACTTCATTAGACCTTCTCTCTTATCAATTAGTCTGATGCCTATTTGATCATTTGCCAACTTAATAAGGACCAGACAGGTATTGGATGATTTTTTTTGCACCTTAACAATGATTTTCCATGGCTGTTATTTAGATGTTATCTGTTTGTTAGATAAAGTCATTCTTTTTGGTTGGTATCTCATTTTTGTTGTAAATGGTCATGCTGACTGGCAGTTAAACATTTTTCATATTATGCCTGGCACATCATCTCAAACTTACTATGTCCCAGACTTAACTCCTCAGTGGGTCTTACAGCGAAATCTTCATAAAAGCGAAATCTTAAATTTCTCTCTCAGTAAATACCATCACTGTCAACTCAACTACAAAAAAAAACCAAAACTGCAGACATCTCAATTTTCTCCTTATTTATATCTAGTGTTCCTGTCTAGTTGTTCTCTCTTTAAATTTTTATTTGTATCCATGCTGTCCTCTCTCCTATAAGGCACTGCTGAATTCCTTGTTTCACAAACTACCTTCACTCATCTAGTCTACTGCCATAGCTTCATATCTGGCTGTCCTAATTTCACCATCTTCACTTTCCAAATCATTCTGCACCTAGTATCTAAAGTAACCTATTTTTACTTCCTTCATCCGGTAAATATTAATATATACTATGAATCCTATCAAATCTTGACATTTCAAACCTTATGTCATGCTGCATTCCTTAAAAATTTGGCCTGATTTGTACAACAGAAATGTGTAGGAACATATGTAAGATTAGAAAAAAATAGAGGAAAATATTTCATCTATTATTTCCTTAAAAACTTCTTGCTATGATTAGTCCATTTGTTGGACATTTGTAATCCCTGAAAACAAGAACTGGTACCTCTCTACTAAGAAAATACAACATTTAAAAAACTAACTATAGTAGTTAGGATTACCAGATAAAATACAGAACACATAGTTAAAGATGAATTTCTGTTGAGTGATGAACAATTTTTTAGTATAAATATACCCTCAATATTACTCAGGGCATACACAAGAAAGGTATTAGAAATTCAAATTTGCGTTTGTTAAATGACAAATGTAAAGTTAAAACATAAGCTCAAATAAAGGTAAATGATTACAGAACTACCAAAGGTTCATTCTATCTGGAAAGTCTAAGAAAAGAAATCTTTGGGAAGAAATGACATCATTTGAAGTAATTTACAGCAGTTTATTGGATGGATAATATGTATGCGTGTGTGTTCTCACACATATATATGTGTGTCACAGTGTGAGGAGCATTCCAGGTAGAGGATATGGCATTTATATAAGCAGGCTAGAGGACCAGCAGAATATGTAATGTTGCACAGAGAGTCTATTTCTAAAAAACAAATGATTTGAAAAAGCTTGACTTAAAGAATTTGACAAAGTCTATGGTGTCAACATTCCCACTAGGCAGGTCTCATATATCAAAAGATGCCACTTAAACAAGGAATTGGTGAAGGTATTTCTATCAGGTAAAGCTTCCACTGTGCAGATAAAGTATAAGCGAAAAACTCAAGCACATATAATCCTATGTAGCAAAATATTAGGAAGTGATGAGAGTTTTTATACCTGTGTTTTAACATAATTTATCTACTTTAAAGTCTATAATTTTAACAGCAGTTCTGTTAAACATTCAGATTATAAAATGAAAAGTTAAGTTAGTTCTTAGGCTAATTGTTTCAGTAAACTGTAAGTCTGTCCGTGGACCATAAAAGTAATTACATAATAAAGGGTGAGGATGGGTTTGTGGATAAATATGTTGCAACATTCACTGGTCATCCCTTTTATACATTTCAAATCATCTTCAGCATCTTATATATGAATAGATATATGGTAGACAAATAATGATAACGATAGGTAGTTGGATAGATAAATAAATGGAGAGATAGACAGATAGATGCACTAAAAGCTTCCACCTATCACCTGAACTGAGAGTGTCCTACTCACCCCTGTGCAATGAAATAAAAGGAGTAACTAGCATCAGATGTCTAAGTAATAACTCTATCATTCACTAGTAATCAGTTTGAATACCAATTTTCTCAAAGCAAAAAAAGTAGCAGATAATGCCTTCTTCCTTCTAGAACAAAATGACAGAGAATTAATACAGCAAGGTCTTTGTAAATAAAAATTTGCTAAATAAAGTTCCTAGCTATTATCACTGTGGAGTCTGCATATCTGTCTGGGAGTATATGCATACGCTGTGTGTGTCAAAGCTTCTAGAAATGCACATTATTATTTATAGTGTAGCTTCAGCACTCTAGAGTGTCCGTCTTCGTTTTCTCTAACCACACTCTCAAAGATCATTCTGTTAACACTGGCTTTGAGTCCTCTAGGCACATTCATCACCTTTATAACCCATTTTCTTTTGTGCCTTTCTCTATTTCATCCAAGCATTACTTAAGAACAGAAAGATGTGTCTCAAGCCCCTTTGTCCTTTTCCTAATCTGAGATATAAACATCTTGCAGAACTCCCATGTTATATAATAAACGAAATCTCCTTGTCACTAATACATTCTGGTTACAACTGCTAAAATACAACAGCAAATTTATAATCAATCAATCAAGAGATAAAAATTTACATCTCTTATGAATCTTGGCAAGTTTCAAAAGACATACAGAATAAACCTATGAGCAAGAAAAACACAACTGAAATTAATAAAGATGAGGAAATGTCAAGAAATTCATACATTGGATTTTAGGCTTAGCCTGATAGGTAAAAGCAAACCAGAATACACTTTTTGGATGAGAGTTTAATATTAGTTACTAGGGTTTAAGAAAGAATAGCATACACAAGAGAGCTTGTTTTATAAGGAGAGCTTCACATATATACATAAAAGTCTATATGTAATTTTCCAACCCCAAATTTTGTTTAGTAGATAATCATAAAATTTTTTCAGGAAAGATATATACTAGTCCCTATGATCCATCTCTGAACATTTAAAAAAGTTTAGGAAAGAAAATACAGAGTATAAGACAAGCGGTCTTTCTTTTGTTGTGTATTTTGTAACATTACTTTTCTTACATCAATATCCAACAATTGATTTATTTTTCAACAGAACTTGCTGGCTAGTTTTATAATCCAGAATTTTATCAAAAGAAAAATAAGCATAATTTTTATGTCAGTGTTGAAAGAAAAAATGAACAGGTTTGTATCAATAATAACAAAAGCTATTTTGTTCTGATTTGTTATATAAGCTTAGCCTTCAAGTATAATATAACTAGAGAGCTATTTAGAGAGAGAGAAAGTAAGGGAGAGAGAGAAGGAGAGAGAGTGAAAGAGAGAAAGAGAAACAGACACAGATGGGAGGAGAAACGGAGATAGAGACAGTACAGGGGCAGGATCTGTAGCTTGTTTCATTTTGGCATCTAAATCCACTTTGAGAACTACTGACCCTCTTCTACAAGAACTAGGAAAATAATAATGAAACTAAAATAGAGGCCAAAGCTGATAGCAGATCTAAAACACATGCACAAATAAGTCATGGAGACAGATCTAACCAAAATTCTTGACAGGAAGAAATTAAGATAGGGCGGTGGGGTTATTAAGTTTTTTTAAAAAGTTGTACTTGAAGAGAGTCTTGAAAGTGGGGAGAATGAGAAAAACTGATGCTGAATTCAGTAAGGCAAAATGTTCCTAGGTAGGAAAAGGAATATGGAGGTTTTTATTTTATTTTATTTTATTTTTTGAGACTAGGACTCACTATTTTTTGAGTGTGAAACTGCAGGCTCATGTTGCCCGGGGTACCACGGACTCAAGCAATCCCCAGTCTCAGTTTCCCAGGTAGCTGGGATTACAGGCACGTACCACCACGCCCAGCTATCTTTTTTTGAACTAGGTTTTGCTATGTTGCCCTGAGTAGGACTCGAACCACGACCCCTGGTCCCCACCACAGCTTCCTAGGCTGCTGCTTACAGGCATGCGCCACCATGGCCAGCTGGAGACTTAAATATGACACGAATAATGGGATTTTGTCAAGCAAATGCCTGGGAGGACACTATGGGAAGAAAGACAGCCAGGCACTGGACAGTGCAGGTCAGAGCGTATTCAGAGGCTACTGTGCCTGATGACCTCTGAGAGCACAGCTGCTCTGTAAAAAGCTGGGTTGATAATTTAGGCTAACAAAATAGGAGACAAAAAGGCCTGTTAGTTTTCCAATTCCAAGTAAAAGGGTAGGAGAGTCTGAAATAAGATGGTGGCAGTGAGAACTGAAAGAAGGAACAGATGTGAGACACAATTCAGAATTAGAATTGACAGGACATGGCAACTGATTACATGTAGGAAGAACAAGGAAAGGAGGATTTAGAAATGACTCAGGGGTTTCCTGTGTGGATGACTGAGAGAAAGGAACTGGCATAAATAGAAGAGAGAAGGTGAAGAAGAATGCCAGTATATGATGCTGTCTGCAGTGGGGTGTGATGTGGATGGAGATTCAGGGCTCAGTTCTGATATCATCAGACCAAGTACAAGGAAGGGGGGAAAATAATCAGACCAAGTAACAAAACACTTAGTGTAGGGGGCCCTATGGGTACCACAGTGGGCACTGCGCTGGCACTGTGTTGGCCACTGTGCCAGGTATAGCACAGAGTATAGTGCTGAGATCCCATTTTGTTGAAAGGCAAAAATTGAGTTCCTTCTAATATTAATTGTGAAAAATAAAAAAAAAACTTTCTATTTACACAAATGAACACACAGAAATATTTAACTCAAATATTTAACATTTTCCTAGTCTTAATTTTGTTAATAAATATGGCTCAAGACTACTTCCTGAGCTATTTTAGTATATCACACTGCAAAGGATCAACTCAACTATTTTAACACTTTATTGCTTTAAAGGACAGCATATGGTGAGAAGTGCTCCCTGGCATTTAATAGAAAGGCACAGTTAGAAAAAATCAAAGGGACAAAATGAAGAAAGTTTCATTTTCCTCTCTGATTTTTCAATCTCTACTTCTTAATGTTTATTACCTCAGTTTAAGGGATCACAGAATCCATTCTGAATCAAATGACATTCATTATTCAAATCAAATAAAAATCAAAGCTCAAATTTTTAAAATGCAATCTAAATACATTTTAATGATATGACATAGTACTACACATTTTAGTAGACAATGTTCATAAAATATATCCTCTACCTCCAAGAAGTGAATTTGCAGTGAGACAAGATATTTAAAAAAGTGTTTTTAAGCTAACATATTTTTTTGAGTATCAACTTAAGCAACTCAAGAAAACAAGTGCCCTGTTAGCACTCAACTCACTGACAATGATGAGTACACAGTTTCAAAGTACTGAAGAAGCCCAGTTTTAAATTTAAGAGCAACTCCACATTCTGCAAGCAAAACAAGTAAGAGTCTGCTCATTTCATACAGAAGGAAATTTAGATGCAGAAATACATGGCAGAAATTTTGTACATTCTCCTGAGTCTATCAAATTTCATAATCATCATGCATGTATTCCCTCTTGGGACAAATACAACAGACAGTGTGACTTACTCAGGTAATACATCCATCTTATTCCCAACTGGAGTAGATATTTGAATCAAGAGTTATAGAGTATCCCCATCTTCTAATCTGTTTAGAGCATGGTCCAGTATTGAGCAATAAGAGGTCTGTCAACAGACCCTCACATAGACCACTAAAGAAGATTAACTGTAGTAACTATTGAGTATTCTGAGGACAGACAGAGCACTTGGTCTGGGATCTGCCTAGCCTCACTATCAGTGAATGTGTGTGAATGTGCAAATAGTTTTATAACTCAGTTTCCTCATGTACAAAATGAAGATAATAATTTTATAGTTTTGTGAGCATCAAATGCACATAAAGTGCCTACAATTAAACAGTATATAACGTGCAATTAACATTTGACCACAATTGGTAGAGATAAATTAGGGTGAATTTTCAAAAAATAAGAAAATAAAAAAATTAGGCACTCCTCTAATCTGACCTTATTGATAACTTTGGTTGATAAATGGTTTCACTTGCATATTCTCTCTTTTTTGATGCTCCATCATCGAACAGTTCTGCCACTGTTCCACATAATCTTCTTTTCTGGGAATGTCCATAAGGAATCAGATTAGAAGTACATGTTTTAGGGACTATAATTCTTTAGTGCTAAATACCTTTTCCACACTGTTTGCATTAACTTTCCTAAGGAAATTCTCAGGCTCAAATTCTTGAACATTCTGGAATCTTTGATCATCCCCATTCTCTTCTCTACTACATTCACTTGTCACCATAGTCCTGCTCTCTATGTCTATGTCTAGAGAAGCCTTTCTCATCCATTTTTCTGTAACCACTATCATTATCCTTACTATTATTAACTGTCTGGTCTATTTTAGTCATCTACTAATTGGTCTCTTTCTCTCCATTAATGGCCTGTTATCATTCATCATGCACACTTCTGACAAATATTCATCATCCTGAACCACTACTTTCACTGTGTAGTTCCATGTTCAGATACCTTCACATCTTCCTTCAGAGTAAAACCAGTTTCCCAAGGCTGGGTTTCAAGAGCATTCATAAAAAGGTCTCATTTTATAAAACTTTCCAATTTCTTTGCCAAATCTGCCTCTTAAATCCTATCATACACTTAATGCCCTATTAGCTAATATTTATTTTCACTTCCAAACTTTTACCCAAGTCCTCTCTTTGTCTTTGATGTCCTAAACTCTCCTTTTGATATAATTGCATCTAATTGCCTCTGATTCTTGAAGGAAAGTTATTTATTTCCTATTGTATCTTTTCCTGACTTCATACCACCCACATCACAATTACATATATGCTATGTAAATGTATATGTGGTAGTTATAATTTGTATGTTCCCACTCCTAGAAATTTAATATACATTTTTTTAAAATAAATATACTTAACTTTTGTCATTTTACCTGCATTGTAAGATATGTGTATACCTATATTTTCACCAATTTCTCCATCTATCAGCTCATTCATTCACTCATCCATCCATTCTCGTTTTCCATAATTTACAAACTACAGGAGGGTAGATCCTATAACTAACATTATTGTATAGAGTTTCCTTCTCTCATCTTTAAATTTAGTATTCAGAATATAGGTTGTGGTCAATAAATATTTTTTTAAGAATTACAAAAATATCAGATAGAATATAATTATTTCTCTAAGTAAGATACAATGCCACACAATACCCAAGTGTTACTGGCTCTAACATGTTTGGTTGACCTTCATTTTGAGTCAGATTTCTTTGTGCTTTCATGGTAAACTATATGCTTTTTCATAATGTAATCATCACACTTCACTGTAATTATCTCTTTACTTGTCTATCAGTTTATAAGCCACATGTTATTGATAGCTTTTATAAGTTTCTAACATTTGTTGAATGGTTAAATAAAAATGAATGAATGAATGAATGAATGAATGAATGCCAAAATGTATGCTGCATATATGTGTCATAATTGATGGGAATCTTTAACATAATTCAGAATTAAAAAGACTTAAAAACGCTATTTTTGCGTGTTATTTCTGACTTGGCTACTCAATGATAGTAATTAAATATCACTAGCAATGCTATCTAAAGTCATTAAAAGTAGCCTGGATACATTCACAGTGTTTAATATTTGTTATATACATAATAGATTAGTATATTCATTAATCTATCAAATTCCTTTTTCACTAAATAGACATTAATTCACTACACACTTCACCCCAGGTCTTGGACATGATTATTTCCTTTTATTTAAGATCTTCCTTCTAATATTAGCGCAAAAGTAGCCAGTGGGTACAGATTCTCCTTTGACTATAAGCTTCCTGTTTTTGCACATCTATTTTCTTGGCACAGGCAATTATGGACAAAAGATTCTGAAGAACAGCAGAGGAAATAGCAGTGATTCATAGAGTAGCCAGGCTGAGGTTTGAGGCACAGTGACTTTCTAACAATAACACTGCCAATATTTATTTCCTGTTGCATCCTCTCTACCTGTGAATTTTGGAAGAACGTCCCAACTCACTGATAGTCACATTAATTTTGATTTATGGAATTATCACTTATCCAAGCCAAGCTTCAGTTTTTGCTGAGCATGTCAGTGATATATACTGGTGCTTTATACCAGGAGAGTAGGTCAGGATAACTTGGGTAAATTTTCTAAATATACATTTCCTGATTTCCTTTCTCATGCCCAGGAGGGAGCACTTGATCAAAATGAGGTAGGGTGAGGTGGGGTATATTTTTTAAAGTGACCTATGCCTTTTTACACAACTCTTGCAAATTGAGAAACACTAATAAGTGAGAAACAAGAGCTTGAGAATCAGGAACACTCTTACACTGCTGGTAGTAATGTAGACTAGACCAGTTCCTACAGAAAACAGTATGGAGGTTCCTCAAAAGATTAAAAATGGATTTACTATACAATCCAGCAATTCTACTCCCAGATATCTACCCAGAATATTATATAAAAAAAAAAAAACACTAATTTGAAGGGAAACAAGTACCTTTCACTTCAGCTCACTGCAGTACTAGCAAAGCTACGGAAACAACCTAAGTTTATAAACATAGATGAGAGGATCAGAAGATGTGGTATATATAAACAATGTAATACTACTCAGCTATCAAGAAAGGAATTCTTAGCCATTTGTGGCAACACAGATAAAGCAGGGGGGGATTATGATAGATGAAATAAAACAGAAGGAGAATAACAATGCTAGTACTGGCTATTTCACTTACAGGTAGAATACAGAGAAACTAAACAAAAGCAAGAATGACTATAAAGCCAAACCAAGAATGAATCTTAGAAAGCTAAGCATAGAACTGAGGCTACAGAGGAGGGGGAAAGGGTGGGCTGAGGACAAAGTGGGGGAGGGGATAAAATGGATTACGGTGGTGGGTGCAGTGTGATAACAACTGAGAGGGGAGATCCTCTATTTCTAAAAGACAATGATGTAAATCAGTGTTACCTTAGATCAAAAAAAAAAAAAAAGATGCAGCCTATATTTTGACTGAACTGCTAAAATTATGCAATATTATCATACTATATTAACTTGATAGTCATTTTCTAAATACACAAAAATGTAGAGATTATTCACTGCTACTTTAGTTGAATGTGTAGATAGCATGTATGTTATATTTTAAATATAATTCTCTTGTGCACTTCATCTCATAATATCTTCAAAGGTTCCCAATAAAATACTTGGGAACAAGTTCCTGTTTTTCCAGATAAGAAAATTAAAATTTACATAAGAAAACAAATTGGCCACTCACTGAGAAAGTGATTACCAGAGCAACATTCAAATTACATGGTTCCAATCATGAAAGCTAGGTTTTATCCATTACTCCCTAAAAACCTACAAAGTTGTCTTCTTGATAATAATGAATATCGTCATCTGCATATTTTCAATCTTTCCTGTACTATGAATCCAGATACACAGATTCTAGACAGAGAGTGACTACTCTCAGTTGAGTGCCTCTGAGACAAGTCAGCAACGAGGTTCATGTCTATACCAGATGCAGGTCAAGTGCATAAGAAGTCCAAATTCAAATGCTGTCCCATCACATAATTTGTAAAAAACTACCATTGAATGAAATGAACCAAAAGTTTTCAGGGGTTGAATAACCTTAGTTTCCTCAGGATATGTTTTTCAAAAGAATTCTTTGGTCCTATGGACAGTTATCTCTTGGCCCAAGAGAGTTGAAGAGATGGACAAACACTATGCTGGCTGCTTGCAGCTGGCCTTCATTTAGTGTAAAAATGACCTTTAAACTTTCTAACAGAAACAGCAAGATAATGAATAATTCAAGGAAGATGCTTTCTGTCAGGTGGGGAAATCTGTATTTTGTTAAAAGCCTCTCCATTTAGATGAACAAAGGATGTGAAGTGTATACAAGGGGCAAGTTCCTCTAAAGTCCTAATCACCAACATAGGAGGACCTCGTTCAGTCAACAAGAGATGAAAGTAATTAATGACTAGTGAGTTCCACAACACATTCTTGTTACATGTAAAACTACAAAAGCTCTATTCTCATTGAACTAAAACTCTTAATACCTAGGAAGTTAGAGTCCTCTGAGCATTCAGAAATAAACACATACATTATCTCAAAATAGTCACACCAGAAAAGAGGGGTTTTGTAAGTCTGTGATTTGGCAGAGAATGATTTGAATAAACCAGCAATTCATGTAAAGAGAATGAATAATATAAAAGTCATACATTTTTTTTAAAATTCTGTCACTTCCTAATTATAACCATGAATTAGAAATATCAGCACTCCTATTATTCTCTATTTCAAGTTACTGGTTATTAACACTGACTTTATTCTAAAAGACAAAAACATTTCATTCTTTTTTAGTGGGATATACTATCACCTCCTCAATATAATTCTATTACAGGTGATACCAGAACTACAGATTTATGACACTGAACAGCTCTTGTATTATATGATAAATTTTTTTAACTTAAGAAAAAATAAGTCATAATATCTTGATATAAGCATGTGACTAAAAAAGGACAGAAAATTCTGCTTGTGTTTGAATAACACCTTCACTCATAGTAAAACGTATAGCAAAATTATTCTTTGCATATGAAAACCTGTTCCTTTTCTTCTGGATAGAATTTTACTTCATAATGTAAATAACTTTCAAAGGAGAAATATTTTTACCTAGTATATCTATTTGAATATTTTCCTCTAGTATAGCCAAACATTAAATAACCTATCTCAACTGACTATGAGTTTTAAAAAATCGCCTAAAATGCATTTAAAATGACAAGATCTAATTGCTTTAGTTTTTAGCCAATTTTAATTTTCATATTTTATCTTTATTATCTAAAGTTCTATCAAATTTACCTACAATAACACAACTGAGGTGTCTAAATTTTTTACTTATATATGTAATTTAGATACATTTGTGTACAAAATAGGATGCTTAAGACTTTATGAGAAAATTTACACCTATACATTATGTATTCAAGTAACAGAAGATCTCTTAAGTATGTAGAGATTATGTACATGACTTGGAGTACTTATCCCTTCAGTAAACACCAGAAACTACTCTTCTCTTTCACTGTTTCCAAAATTTCATGATTAACTTTCACCTGCTTTTCCTCTATTGTTACCAGCAATATCCAAGTATCATTATGCTTTGCTTGAACCACCTAAATGGCACCATAAATGTCATTTTACTCTTTTCCCATTATTTGCCACACTGAACTGTATCATAATACTCCTTCTTTGACCTTCTTCAAAGGTTTCTCAACCATCTTTCATAAAGTTCAAAGATGCAAATGGCCTCTGAGATGCAACTGTGGCTTAAGTCATAACTCAAATCTATCATCTTTATCCTCTGGACTTTTCTCTGACTTTCCTTTAGTTCCCTAAACATACTACTGATAAGACTCATATAAGAACAACTGCAAAGCCCATCCTGCCTGCTTGCAATTCTCTTCTGCTTGTCCTTCATAGAGTCAACTTCTCAATGATTAGTCTCTCCAGTATAAATCAAATATATTTTGTTGAAGGGAGAATCAGTAACTTGATTCTTAGGAAATAAGGAGTAAACTGCTTCCTTCCATCACTTGAAGTTCACTTCCCTTCTACTCAACACCACTTTCTCATCCAAAGCTTGTTTAACAAGTTTTCACTGAAGAAGTAGATCACACTTATGCTGAGATCTGAATTCAGGAGAATTTAGAAAAGACTGAAGAGAAAATATACAACTTCAGGAGTAGAGAATGCCATGAGGTTTAGGGAAGGCAGAAAGGCAGGGTTACAAGATCAGTAAAAACAGAAGCTGGACTGGATTCTGGTACTCGTAGGGCTTCTTAACAGTTTCTCATTTTTTTATTTATTGATTTTCATTCAATGCACACACATACACATATATATGTATGTGTGTGTGTGTATATATGTGTGTGTGTGTGTGTGTATAATATCATTGTCTTCCCTAAGGTTCTCCCATCTCTTTAATACCCATTAACCATCTTAATCTCTTGTACCCTCACCCTCCCCCATTTCCTCCCTCCTCTCTCTCTCTTGTTCTATGGTCTGGTTTTGTTGGCAGTTTTAAGTTTTTTCTTATCCATTTGTTTGGATAATATCCCTATTTTTCCTATATCCCTCATATAAGTGTGACCATCCCATATTTCTCTTTTTCTTTCTGACTTATTTCTGTTAACATGATTCCTTGTTTTCCTGATGGAGGTGTGTCTGAGTTGATGACAGTTTATCAGTGGGATGCCCAATTTTCTGTGTTACCTATTGTACTTTTACCATTGCTATTCTATCAAGACATGAACTCTGAACATTAGAACACACAGTCTGAAGATTATGTCTGGTATATGGAACTTAAATACCTAGAGACTTAGTGGTAATGACTGCCATCCAACTATGTGCAATTTCAAGGACATACTTTTGTTTGATCTGTTATCTAATTCTATATACATATATAATTTTATCACAAGTGACTTTCAAGAAGAAATCATATTTTCATCTATAAAGATATGTGTATATTCTGTAATTGCCATGGGAAAATATATTAATATAGATTTTACTCAGTTATATTTTTGGTGCTCAAGGTTGACTTTTTTTTTTTTTTTGAGACTAGATCTCACTATTTTTGCCCGTGGAACTGCAGACTCTTGTTGCCCAGAGTACTACAGACTCAAGCAATCCTCAGCCTCAGCTTCCCAGGTAGCTGGAATTACAGGCTCATGCCACCACGCCCAGCTATTTTTTTGGAACTAGGTCTCGCTACAGGCCCCAGGCGGCACTCGAACCACGATCCCTAGCCCCAGCCGCTTCATAGGCTGAAGCTTACAGGCACGAGGCACCGTGCCCGGCTCAAGGTTGACTTTTAAATTAGGTTTAACATAAGCTACAATAGTCACATGATTTACTTCATTCTTGTCTAAATGTGTTGATACTTAGAATTACGCACATTACAATGAAATATGAACAAATTTGTAGTTAGTGGGGGGAAAAAGCTATGCCCTTGAAATCTAAAAAATTATACCTATTAAAAATTTGAATGCAATCTACTTGTCAATTCAAGGCTGACTCATGTGAAACTGTGAAGAAGGGGAAAGGAGAAATAGTATGCATGATACACAGACACACACGCTATGTCAAAAACCTTAGTGCAAATGGTACTCAGGACAATCTACTCATGGATGTGAATTAAGACTGCACTGAAAGATCATTTCTAGAAAAGAAGTAGAGACGAAGAGATAATGGTAATTGTACTATATAATTTGAACTTTTATCTAGAACCTAAATTCATTTTTGTTTTAATGAATAAAACTGGTAACTAATTACAAATAGCATGAAATATAACTGATCTCCAAAGCAAAAGAGGCAAAACTAAATACCATATCAAGTTTGTCCATTTTTCAGAAACAAACAAACAAAAGAATATCCTCAGTATTATAAGGTCTTCTAGATATTTTTGTTTGTCCTTTTAATGTCTCTGAATTGAAGCTCTGGACTAAGGCTGGTAGTTTTTATATAATGAAACTGGTTGTAAATACTAATATATACACGCCAGTGCATGTGTGTGCACACAGAGTTAAAAAAGTTTTCTAGGTACTATAAATAAAAGTTTTCAATAGTTCTAAAACACAAATAGTACAGTTATAAAGAACTGACATCTGAATATGAGATTTTTTTGAAGATGTAGGGATTTCAAATGCTACTCTTACCAAAATATGCATGCATACACATTTGTATAGAATGACTCAAGTGTTCAAATAGGACAGAATTTAATTTAAAAACTTACTACCAAGAAATACTGATAACTATACCGATGAATTCTATCTAGCACTTGAAGAAAAATTCATAGTAAACATTCACAACTTTTTTCTAAA
Source organism: Uropsilus gracilis (assembly GCA_004024945.1). NCBI lineage: Eukaryota > Metazoa > Chordata > Mammalia > Eulipotyphla > Talpidae > Uropsilus > Uropsilus gracilis. Next base: position 76,776 of record PVHY01000320.1, read on the forward strand.
TATAATAGATGGTAGTATTTTAAAACATTTATAACACATTTTATAACTCATTTTATAACACAAAAATTACCCTCAATTCAAAATCAGATAAAGACATTACAAGGAAACTACAGACCAATGTCTCTTATAAATACATGTGCAAAAACCATAAAAAATATTAGAAAATTAAAGAAAGTAACATATATAGTGAATAAACACATAAGATTTATCTCAGGAATGCAACAGTGGTTCAACATATGAAAATCAATCAAAACAATATTAATGAAATAAAGAATGAAAATCACAACATTGCATCAGTGGGTGCATAAAAATATTTCCAACACCCTCACATGATATGAGCACTGAACAAACTAGAAATGGAAGAGAACCACTCAAACCTGATAAAGGACATCTATTAAGAGATCACATGCAAAATAAAATCATATCCTTAACTCATATCATATATAAAAATTAACTCAACATTGACCAAACATCTAAATATAAGATATAAAACTGTAAAATGCTTAGAAAATTACACAAGAGTAAATTTTTATAAAGTTGGATTTCAGAGTAACTTCTTTAAAATACAAGACCAAAACAGTAAGTAAAGGAAAAATTAATGAATTGCATTTCATCAAAATTAAGAACATGTGCTTCGAAGTTTTTGTTATATATTTAAAATTACCTTAATTTCATCTATGGGTAGGTCAAATACCTATCTGCTTAAATACATTTTCTCAAGTAAATGTTTAAATGCAAGCAGAAAAAAAAATAAAGCAACAAATGGCAGAAAATAATTTGCAAGTCACCTATCTAACAAGGATATAGTATCCATTTTATAATAAGTCTTACAATTCTACAAACAAAAGTCCAAATGATCCAAGTACAAATGGGCAAAAGATTTTATTGGATATTTTTCTAAGGAAGCTATACAAAGAGCCCATGAGCACATGAGAAACTATTCATCATCACTACTAGAGAAACACAAATAAAATAAAAATTAAGCTATCCATCCATATGCTTCACCACACAAGAATGATCCTGGTAAATAAAATAACTGACAATAACAATATTGACAAGAATATAGAAAAACTGAAATATCCTCACACTGCCTGAAAGACTGTAAAATGATGCAGTACTTTGAAGTACAGCTTGACAGATGCGACAGTATGTCATTGTATAGTTATCACATGACCCAGCAACTTCATCCCTGTGCATATATTCAAAAATATATATCCACTGAAAATATATATCCACTCAAAAACATTTTCATTAATATTAAAAGCAGCTTTATAACATAACATCCCAAAAGTAAATACAATCCCAATGTCCACTGAATTGATGGTCACAAAACCAAAAAGCCATATATATCTGTGTGTGTGTGTGTGTGTGTGTGTGTGTGTATACAGAATGGAATATGGTTCAGAAATAATAGGAATGACCTAGTGAATCATTTTACAAGGAAGAATCTTAAAATAATAGTGAGGGACACCTTTACACTGCTGGTGGGAATGCAAACTGGCTTAGTTAGTCACTATGGAAAGCTGTGTGGAGAACCCTTAAACTACTGAAAATGGAACTCCTATTAGATTCAGCAATCCCACTTCTAAGATTCAGCAATCCCACTTCTAGGTTACAAAAACTCTGGTCCAAAAAGGATACCTGTACCCGGATGTTTATTGCAACACTATTTAAATAGCCAGAATATGGAAGCAACCCAAATGCCCCAAAATAGATGAATGGTACAGAAAGCCGTGGTATATATATATATATACATGATGGAATACTACTCATCAATCAAAAAAAGACAAACATATCATTTATGACAATCTGGATGAAGTTAGAAGGAATCATGCTAGCAGAAATAAGCCAGAAAGGAAAAGAGAAATACTGGATGGTCTCACTTATATGAGGGACAAAGGGAAAACAGACAAGAAAAAATTAAAACTAATTTATAGCAAAACTGAAACATAGAGCATGGGGGGGTATCAAAGGAGGAAGGATCACAGAAGACTAAGATGATACTTCACAGGTGATAAGACTAAGATGATACTTCACAGGTGATATCTTCACAGGAGATAAGGTGGTAGGAGAACTCCACAGTATAATGATATAAAATAAACTAAATAAAATATAATGTGCCAATTGATAAAAAAAAACCCATACAATTCCATTTATATGAATATCCAGAATAGGCAAATCCATAGAGACAGAATATAGATTAATTAATATAGAATGGTTGCTAAGGATTGGGTTTTGAAGAGAAGAGGGAGAATATCTGCTAATGGATATTAGATTTCTTTTACAGAATGATAAAAATGTTCTGAAATTGCATACTGATGATGGTTGCATAGTTTTTAGAAACTAATAAATTATGCACTTTAAAACAGTGAATTTGGCCAGACACGGTGGCTCGTGCTTGTAAGCTTCAGCCTATGAAGCGGCCGGGGCTAGGGATCGCGGTTCCAGTCCCGCCTGGGGCCCGCAGCGAGACCTAGTTCCAAAAAAAATAGCTGGGTGTGGTGGTGCGTGCCTGTAATCCCAGCTACCTGGGAAGCTGAGGTTGGGGATTGCTTGAGTCTGTGGTACCCCAGGCAATGAGAGCCTGCGGTTCCACGGGCAAAAATAGCGAGACCTAGTCTCAAAAACAAAAACAAAAACAAACAAACAAACAAAAACAGTGAATTTGATGCATAGTATATGAATTATTTCAATCATCTGGACTTTTTACTTTCAAATTCAAAGTTTAAGGAGAACAATATTCCAGTTTCCCCAGAACTGAGGTGGGGTTCCAGGACAAGGAAAGTCTAGTGCCAAAACATGGAATAATCCCAGGGGAACTGGAAAAGTTTATTTATAATTTTGCATAATTTCCTTAGTTCCTCTGTTCTGTTTAAATACTGGTGAAACCCTCTACATTGTTTTCTACATTGTTTCCTTTTGACTCTACATACTCTCCCTACATTATTTCATTCATCTTAATGGTTTTTATCATTCAAAAAATTGCCCTCAAACTTGTACATCTCATCAGAGCACTCTACTGAGTTTGGGATACAGTCATGGGTCTTTCGTTATTTCAACTGGAGATCTCTGGTCAATGACATACAAGTCTAATAGTAAATCTAATGTTACTTTAGTGTTTAACTTTCTTCTTGATTTTATCACATCTGCTTAATTTCTTATACTAAAGTGAGATATCTCTTGTCTTTATATTATATGCAAAAGTTTCTCAAATTTGTCCCTAATTCCTCCCTCTTCTACTTATTCCCATGATCATCAATAACTGAGTGATGACTTGACAAGACCTTTACATCTTTTACATTTTTAAAAATCTTTTATAGCTATTAAATATATGATCTATGATCACACAAAAATTTCATGTTATATCAAATTTCAAAATACGGTTTTCCAAATAAAACCAAAGGCAAAGCAAATGTGTTGCTTCATTTTTCTAAATTAGACAAGAGAATTTAAAAAAATTCTGATGTACCACTTCCTGCCTTCTTTTACACATTACACCTACGTAAACACCCACCCACCAATACTCTCTTTCTCATTCCCCTCCCCTGACACTCTTCATGCCCTCCCCATCCATCCCCAAAATGAGTGCATAACCTACTGCTCTATACCTGTGGGCAACTATCCTTTTCTGGAAGACTACTCCAAACTTTGGGCCTACAGAACCAGTCATCTTCCAACTTCACATTAACTACTGTATGTTCTGTAAACTATTCCATTAACACATCAGCCCCAGACAGAATAGTTTTGCTCTCTTTAAACATACTTTTAGTATTGTACTTGTCATTTGATTTTGTAACTGAAGACCTTAACTTAACAGGAAACACAACACACAGGAATTCAAAATGCATCTTATACCTGAGGAATAACAGGAATAAGTTCAGTTTGTCAAGTTCACTAATATTGAGCTTGACAAACTGAACTTATATATATGATATATATAAACTCACTAATATATATATGATATATTTATTACTTTGACTAAATGATGACAACTTATGCAACATGTTTAAAATATGACTGAGTGAATTTTAATAATAGCCAAGAGAATCTTTCAATAGTTTACATACACAGTTATCAAAATATACAGTATATATCACCAGGTAAATCCATCAATCTAGAATTGCAAAAATGCAATGTATAGAGCAACACAAGTACAACCACCCTACTTATTGTCTATCTATCTCTCCCTAGGTAAACATTTTGAAAATGTGATTTGTAATCACCATTTCCTTTTAGTCTTCAAAATCTACAGAATTTCCTCTCATATATATTCCAATCAATATATATTAAAACTGCTATATATATGCTACCAATCACTTCTATTGGCCATATCCAAAGTACTTTTTCTCCTTTAAATCATATACTGATTTTTTAAATTAATTTATTTTTCAGTGAATTAGCTTTTTCTTACATACCTGTTAATAATATACTGCTTTTCTACTGCATCTGATATTACTGGGTATCCCTCTTAAATACCTGTGTTAACTTGAAATCTGGTGTTTCCTCTTTTTTAACCATTATTTCTCAGCTGAAATACACCTTCTTCTTTTAAGAATTGGTTTTATACAGAGCACTTACTGTTATTTTATTCTAATTGCCTAACATTTAGCAATATCATCTACTTTCCTGGTTTAATGAAAGAGTTTCAGATTTATATGCTTAACTATTCTGAACCTAAATTTTTGAATAAAATTCAAGTACCATAAAATCTTTATATAGAAATCTGATTTCTTCACAGTCTGCCTACCACTAGACTTGCTTTTGCTCATTAAATTCCTTCCATTTCTAGTTGAACATTAATTACCCAAGCCATTAACATGATAGTCCTCCTAAACTCTACCCTTAGAAATCATATTAAACTAAAAGCCAAGAAAACCCATTTCGCTTCTTATTCAGCTCTTGGAATATTTTCTTTCCACACATTCTACTACCCCTATAGGTCAAGACTTTAACTTTCCTCTCTGTGCTACTGCAACACTCTGTTCATTGATTTGCTTGTCTATACTTTTGTTCCTATCATATTCATTCTTCACTTCTGCCAATTAAAGCCTATTAATGTACTCCTTTTATTTTTCTAAAGCATTCTGGAATCACATCCCTCTCTATAAATACATGTAGTGCTTATTAAAGTTCATATTTTGATATCGTTTGTAGTATATGTAATATATTTATAATATATAATATAGTTTTGTATATATCGTTATATAGTATGGAAATGAACTAATTAATAAAAACCTACATTTTTAAAATTTTGATCCAGTTATATGCAGAAATCTAAGCCGGGGTGCATTATTCCATTTTCCATTATCTTCTACTCCAGTCAAAGTTAAAAAAATTAAAATATTCTTTTTAGATTCTGATGCGCTGATTTTTAGACCCAGTAACAGACTATGGCTTACAAATTTATGAACACTGACTTACTGGTTAAATCCCTAATCAAACCCTCACCAATTTGTTGCTGTCTTTTTCATATCAAACTACAAAGTCATTTATGTAGACATGGAGCACAAAAGTAATAAATACCACTCTCTACAAAGAATCAGTAGAAATAAGGAATGAGTTGCAAATTGAAAACACCTCAAGACATCTAAAAAATGATTTACTATTATTTTAATTTGCAAAATATAGACTGACCAAAGGATTTTCAGGAAGGAAGATCCTAAGAGCTTACATTTGCTTCTTCTCAGCCACTATTCTCAGAGAGTAATCCCCCTGGAAAGATCCACTGAATGTGATGTACGTTACAACATATTCTTGTGACTTAAAGTTGATGGAAAGTAAAAACAAAATAAGAAAATCTGATCTAAAGCCTGTTGAGAAGGATGACAATTACTTCTTCATATCTGATAATTCCAAATGTAAATGAGTATTGCAACAAGTGGTGCCAATTAAAATGGAAACATGATGAGAAACTCAATGGAACATAACATATTTTTAAATCAATGTTAGTTCCTTGAAGAACTTTCCCAGAAATTTCTTGAATCTTAATATGAGTGTTTCCTAAACCTGGAATGTAAGATGGGAAGTAGGAGTCATAGGTTTTCCATGAATTAGCAAGAAAAGTTCCATCAGAAGAATGTGGCTTTACAGTAAGAGCACTTATAGGAAAGAAATGACAATATAACTTTGAATGTTTCTTCCAAATTTTCACTTTTTCAATGGACTAATGAGTCATTTTCGCTATACTTAAATCAAAATTACTTTTATACCTAAAAAGTAATAATTAAATGTAGAAGATGACATTCAGGTAAATATATTGAAATGACATCTATAGCTCATCTATTGAGACCTTTGAGATTTACCAAAATTTTTAACCTAATATAAAAATAATGTTAAATCATTTGTTGTATTTATAATACACAGATATAAGTATTTAAAGGTTTTATTTAATGTCAGTGTTTGCCAACATTAAAAATTGCCATCAAAAAAGTTACAAAATTTACTGTTATTCTAATTGAATTTTTATAATTTACACTTCATTTTAGTTTAACTTCAAAGGATTCTCAGATAACTGAGTGAATTTATTGGAAATCACTCTTAAGACACATTTCTACAAAGACTTTTGCTAAAAATCTTGGATGGAGGTATTTCCCAAGTAGCAATTATTTGGCTATAATAAAGAGTACTGTTGCAACTGAGATGTTTTAAGAAAAGGCTTAATTTTTCTTAGCAAGAGCATAATCTATTAGAAGATTGAATATATCCTGCTACTCTGCAAAAATTTAAAGCTTTTTACAGTTTGTTTCATCAAAATTCATACTTGAAAGCAAAGATTACTTATTTGGTTTCTTCTCTACCTCATGCTTCCCCATTTTTACTGGCTACTTAATTCTTTGCTAATATACTTAAAGATTGTGATAGCAAAAATGAATTAGATAGACAATCCAACCTCTTAGATTGTTCATTATCTTTAATGAATATAGCACTAGTATATAATGGACTACTTTCACATTTCCCTTATTTTAAGTTCAACCCTTAACTTTATACTACCTCCCTATTTCCAAGAATCTTAGGTACTAGCCAACATATGTTCTAGATTCAAAAAAGAAGAGTTGCTGTCACTTTAGAGTCTTAAAAAACATGTCCCATTTTCTTTAATTAGTTTTGTATATTCAATATGGCATTAGAAATATCACTTAAAATAGATATTTAATACAAAACCCTGTTTCCAGATAACTTTTTCTAATCCGATAGTAGTTTGTTTTTTTTTTTATTACACATACACCAGAGTATCTACTTCCACATGCAATGGGAATAATACCTGCAACCAGTGATGTGTAAGAGACGATATTTCAGTCAATAAAACCAATGCCATACTCACGGTGAAGGTTGGTGGGGCTGGCTTTCAGCATTTCTTGGTGTTTTGCAGGCAGCAGGCTTCGCCATGTCCCTGACAACACACCTGGGGCGCATGATAGACAGCACAACGCACTATTAATTATAAAAAGGGTAGAACACATCTGGAAATTAAACATGGTACTGATAACAGTCTAAGGGTGAGCCTTTGTAGCCCCTTCAATATTAACCTTGAGGTACTGGAAAAGCCCTCAGAGTTGAAAGTCTTGGACTCAGGCTTCCAAGAGTTTAGTTATACCCAAATACAGTCTGTACTAGTTTCTGTGTTTGATTTTCCTTTTACTATCAATAAAATGATTATCAGCAGTTTTCTTTCCCCAAAGGAAAAAAAATGCAACTGAAAGCTTTGGTCTCATCATATGAAGACATCTGAAAACTTCGAAATCAGAACAGCTGCTGTGTTGATTATGTTAAAAGATGGGCAGGATTTTCTATGGCTTTATTTATTTTTCTGAAAGCTTCAGATTCTTATTTCATACCATTCATCACTGCACAGGACTTTTTCATGAGGCCTCAAGATATAGCCCATGCTCAAAATTCCCTTTCAAAACAAGAAAAGAAGAAGAATTAGAAGGAAATGTCTACATATATAGAGCATGCATGTATGTATGTGATATGTCTAAAATGTGAAAAAAAAATAGTAAAATCTTTGTGCCTTAAATTCTCCATCATTGAACAAATAAAGTCAGAGTATGGGTGCTATAACTAACTCCAAAGGGTAGCAGAAGGAGCTACTCTTACCCTCGTGTCAACAGGGCTTATAGAATAATGGAGAGATGTGTTGGCGAATATTAGAAAATATTCCCATCTGAGGTTATATTTGGATGCTTCAGATATATCTTTATTTCAAATGCTTTAAAATACTACTCTGAATAGGGAAGCTTTGGTTAAAAAACAGAGACCCCCTTAGACTTATTAAATGAAAATGTCCCTCAGGACCCAGAATTCTCAAACAGTCTGGGTCTCAACTTTCATGAAAGCCTCTTGGAGGTTTGACTATAGTAATAATATTTAAGGCCAGTCATGCTATCCCAGAAGTGGATCATGCTGGAAGCAGTAGTAAACTGTTTTCCCAGAGCTAAAAGCTGCATGGCAAAATTCTCCACTTCTGAAAGAAATGATACAGGAAAATGTGGACACAAAAGTACAGAAACGTGCACACACACACACACACACACACACTGCTCATTCCAAACAAGGTCAAATAAGACTTAGAAATCAATATGTAACATAACGAGAAAAGAAAAACAGTGCCATTTCAAGACCTCAACACACTTCCCTCCTGGGATAAAGATAAAGAAAATGTGGTATTTGTCAAAAGATAATGCTAAATCCTTACTATAATGGTCAGGAAACATGAGTTAAAATGACCTACTGGAACCACAAAAACTTCTGTTCTTGTTCTAGTTTCTTGGGGGAAGAGGGCATCAGGGTTAAGTGAACATTCAAGAGGGCAGATGCTAGGGAGAAGTAATATACTAGATTTCTGAGATCTGACATTTTAATCTAACTTATACAAAGTACAATGCCCAGGAAGTTAAATCTCATGGCACTGGAAAAACTTTAGCAATTCTCACTTGACTAAAAATAGCATATGCAGTATGTTTAATCTACATTCACTGGTTTGTGAAAATATCAGAAATATCACCAACTTTGAAAAAAGGTTTGAGAGAATTTTATCTCTCAGAAACCACATGCAACCTTCCGCCATGCTTCATTTCATTTTACTCTAAAGTTTCAGGTTTATACAGAGTTTTGAAATAAAACAAATCTGCCACTAAGAGCTTTCTTTAACTGTCTTGAGCTGATTCTTTTCTGATAAAGGCAGATACTAAGGGGATGTTCATAAACAATTTTTTTTTTTTCCGAGAGAAAGACCACATCTATGGAAGAAAACTCTCCTTTAATCTCAAGTATCTAGTGGTCTGGGCTTAAAATTTCAATAGCTGATGAAAGTCTTCTGTTGGCACATGCTATAGAATTTATCAAATAAAAATTCTCCAAAGTTCTAGACTTTGAAAGTTTTATTGGGTAATGAAAGTACATTAATAATTAAATGCAAAATAATATATTTGGTCCATATATGCTTATTTAATTTAAAATATACTTATTTAAATTACTCTATTTAGTGGCTTGAAAAATAAAGGAAAACATTCTTCATATTGTATATCCTGAGCACCAATAAGCTACTTAGTAGATCTGTGTTTTTAGACGAAGTATTTCTTGGTTTCAGATTGCTAACTATTTGACCACTTTGAGGGGGCTTTATGCTATAGTAACACACATTCTACATTTCCTAATTTGATTTCTTTTTAGGTGAAATTTCTCCTAGGTATAAGGAAAGGGTAAAAATAGCTCAGAGCAAGACACATAAAAATAGATAAGATTTTTGCTAGTTTGTGGGACAACATTTTTAAATATATTTTTATAAATATATTTTATAATATATATTTTTTATAATTGCAATTTTTTGTGTCTGATATGTTAGTTTGGAGAGATAAATCTTAATAATGTTAACAGTTCTAACAGTACAAATTTTTTTTAATAACCAGCACTGTCTACTACCTACCTCCCATGCATTAAACTTATTGTAATGTAGACCTCTCATCCTTTATGAAACACAAGGATGATATTTCAGCATGCTGCCACATGCTGAGGGGTTTTCTCTACACATGGTGTGTTCCTTCAGCCGGACATAAGGGGATTGCTGCCACAATGCTGACTTTCCACAATTACTATGATTTGAGAGACTCCGGAGTTTCAAGGATTTGACCTTTTATTCTTTGCAAGATCTTTAATTACACTGGGATTTATCAGACATGAACTCTTAATAGCCTGCAAACTGCAAGTGAGCAATCCCTCACCACTCAAGCAACCCGGAAGATTTATGCAAATAAGACATTCTGCAACCACCTCAGGGGAAAGCTCCTCCTGACTCCGCCCTCGGCGCTTCTGGGTTTTATGAATGACTGCAATCAATGCGATGAATGGCTGCCAACTGCCCACTCATCCTCTTCTCTTCCGTGCACGTACACACGGGAGAAACTGGAATTGCCACAAGCCTGCCGATGAGGCTGATAAGGCTTTCATCTCCAAAACAGGAACTAAATGTGCTTCCAGATACTCAGAGTATGTGAATTAAAAATTATAAAAGCCTTCCAAAAAAATACATAATTACTTTCTCTCTTTTGAGTTTCCATTTTTGTGACTACATCACTAGCCCTCCTACCCCCATTCCACCCTCCACCTGCAGGAAAAAAAAAAAAAATTAAAAACCCAAACCTACAACACTCTATTTTCTGAAACTTGTTCAATTTCCACTTTTTCTAAATTGCTTTATATTTCATAACTAATATCAGGAAACTAGTTACTATGCATTAAAGCTGCCAAAGATTGTAAAACACTTAGATTTCTAGTCTCAATCTTACGGTTTTTTGAATTTGTCTAGTGTTCTCCTGTCATCATAGAGACAGACAACTCTTAACATCCAAACAGTGCCAGAGGAAAAGTACATATGTGCTTACTTCCTAAGTGTTACTGTACTTGCCTGCAATTGTCATATGAGAATTTAAAGGCAGTTACAATAACACAAGACTAAGAAAATGAAATACTTTTGAAAACACAATTTTCTGATTTGCAGATCACTGATTCATACAAGCAAGTGAAAACAGACACAAATAGATTTCAGGGGTTCAGTAGCTAGACATTTTTCTTGAAGATCTGTTCAGTACATCCAGGCCCTCATATACAGGTGTTAGCCACAAGTACCTAAACATATGCAAAATCTCTGTCTCCCCAAAGGTGGCCTCTTCACCCAGCAAACTGCCTCTTCAACATTTTCATTTGGATTTTTAATAGACCTCAGATAATCAACATTTCCAAAATGGAATTTTGGAATTTCTCATACCTTGCTTCCAATCTGCCATATTGTTTCCAGTATATCATGCAAACTGTGACCATTTCTCACCACTAGTGGCAATCCACTAGTGGCAGTCCACTAACTGCCACTCTCCAGGTCATTATACTATTGTACTTCCACAATAGACTTTTAACTAGGCATGTACCCTTGCCCTTCTCCTGTTCTCAAGACAATAGCCAGAGTGACTGTTTGGAAAGTTAAGTCAGATCATGACTCTTTCTTAAGTCCTTCAAAGATTTCCTACTTTACTCACAACGAAATGTTGAAGGTTCTATAAATATTACCTGACCTCCCATAACTGAATTCATCCCCTACTACTTTCCTGACCTCTCATAACTGAATTCATCCCCTACTACTTTCCCCCCTCTTGCCTCAGATCCTTGTACCACCTTTTCTTCTGGCTGACATGTTCTCAATGCTGGTATGACTAATGTTCTCTCCTCTTTCTAGCTTTTGCTCCTACTTTAATTATCCTTATTGTTCCTATTCTTGTCCATTCTATTTACTATTACAATTTACCTTCCTCCATCATATCTACATATTTCTTAGCCCCTTTGTCTTGCTCTAGTACTTATTAAATTCACTGTCTCCCACTACTGAAGTATGAAATATGCAAGAAAAGGAATTTATCTATTTGGTCCACTGACATATGTTAAGATCCAAAAACAGTGCTTGACATAAGAATCACTTAATACATATTTGCTAAATCAATGAACAGGATAAAAAATTGTAAATGTTATGCTTATATAGCTAATTTATTGCTAAAACAGTGATCCTTTGTAGAACATAAATATTTTTCACCATATAGCCACAAAATTTTTACAAAATATGAGAATTTATGATCACCAGACTTTGACTTAACTCCAGTAAATGTTTTTATGTTTTGACCACTGTTCATTGTCTCTTTGAACACAAAAATAGATATATTTTAGCATATCACTTATTTATTTTAAGAATAAAAACTCTTTAATGTCAAAACATTGCTTTAAACCAGTGGGATACTATTTAACCTCTAGTATACAGATTTGCTTTTAATCAAGTAAGACTTCAAAATAATTGTATACAACAGATGGCAAAAAGGAATATGAAGAAATGAACATCATCACACTTAACATTAGAGAAATGCAAAACAAAACCACAAGGTAAAATCTTACACCTGTGATAACGGCCATAGATAAAGTCCAGAAACAGCAAAGTTAGTGGGGATGTAGAGAAAAAGGTGCCCTTGTGCACTGTTGGTGAGAAGCAGGCTTGTTTAGTTTCTATGGAATACAGTATGGTGGTTCCTCAAAAGATTGAAAATATATCATAAAATCCAGCAAATCTACTCCTAAGTATCTACCTCAAGAATGCAAAATTTCTACTTTGGAGGGATATAAATATGCATGCCTATGTTCATTTCAGCCCTATTTACTATAGTCAAATTATGGAAATATCTTAAGTGTCAAGGGTAGATAAGTGGATTATAAAAATGTGAAATCTTTTTCTCTCACACATATGTGCACACACAATACCACTCATCTCTATATAGATATATCTATATATAAATATATAAATGTAGATATAGATAAAATGTTGTCATCTGTGACAACATGGATGGAACTGGAGGGAATTCTGTTAAGCAAGGTAAGTCTGAAGGAGAAAGACAATACCAGGTGATTTCATTCATGTGGAATATAGCTAAGTAAACAAGAGAATTAACATAACTAAACCAAACAAACTTTAGAAACTTGATTACTAAACTAAGGCTACTGGAGGGAGAAGTGGATGCCTGTTTGGGAGCAAAGCATGAAGAGGACTCAATGGACTATGGACTACTGGAGAACAATGGTGGTGGGTATGGTGTGATAAATAGATCTGAAGAGGTGCCATAAACCAGTGTTACCTCAACTAACAATATTACAATAAATAACTAAAATTATCTAAGACAATTTCTTAATAGCAAAGAGAAAATTAATGCCTTTTTCTTGATTTTTCTAAGCAGACTAGGAAACATCTATCACATATCCAAATATACGTAGCATGTTTAATTTTCACTGCAGTGAGATATGATTGCCCTTTTGACAGACAAACTGAAAATCTCTAAGATTAAATTATTTTACCTCTATAAATGACAAAAGTTGAATTTTAAGAAGCTAAAATTTATACAAAAATCTGTTTGGTATAAGTTCTTTCCATCATTCCAAGCAGTCTCCTGAAAATAATAATTAAAAGATGAATGGAAACTAATAAAAATCAATCATGAAATTAGAGTCTACAATGTTTCAGTACCCTTGATTTCATAATGTAGATTCATTCTTCAAACTATTCAAGTAATAACCCCTGACCATTTAAGTATTATTCTAGTCTCCTAAAACCATATTCTTCAACTATAATAAGAGAACAATGGTGACAGGTAGGTATCAAATTGCCTAAATTAAAATATGGGATGACCTCAAGACAGGGCATATGATATTGAGGAAAAGAGTTTATATTAGAAAAAGGATTTAAGAAAGTCAAAATGATATTTAAAATTTATGTGTAAGATAAGTATCATAAAGTAATAAATATCTCTATAAATAAATTTTTCAAGGTCATCAAAGTGATTTCATTTCCATTCATAAATACTAAAAGAAGAGAAACTGAAAACTATTACTTTAAGAAATAAACTTTTAAAAATCATATTCATGTCAACTTAACGGTGAACAAATGAATATACAGTTACATGTAAGATGAAGATGTAACAGTGACAATTCTATACCAGAAAGAGAAAGTGAGAGTTGGTATCTGAGAAGACAAATGTACTAATCACAAATCATCAGGGTGCTATATCTCTCTGTACATTCAAGGACCCTCAAAAGATACATGAGAGAATTTTTATTTTAAAAAAATGCAAATATGGAAGAGAGACGAAGTAGAATCCTAATTATAAGAAAATGAAGCTTTCTGGCCATTTTTCACAATGAGTGACGAGGACTGTGGAACCTTACCTAAAGAAGCCAGGACATTATTCACAAAACCAGACAGAAATGTATAGGATTCTAAAGTAAAGGTGAAAACAAGAAAAAGAATCACTGCGGGAATTAATGGGTAATTTTAAATTTGGAAAAAGCAAATTTTTCAAACGCCAATAAGAAGGAAAATAATAAGTAAAAAGTCAAGCCTCTGGTCGTGTGGATTATTCAAACTATCCTGTTTATCACCCCCTTTATGTTTCCAGAATGCCAACAGGCTTTGTTCTACAAGGTCTTAACTTTGTTACAAAGTTTTAACAATGTGACCAATTAACCTCCTTTTAACCAAGCTATTAATTTTTGTTGCCACAATGAGCCTCTTTTTCTGTATTCTTCAATTCTTAAAATAGTACATAAACCCATGAATTTATAACTGCTACCATTCTCCACTATCCCATTTACATTTTTCTTTCTAACCCATGTGGAATTCTCCAAAAGTTACCTGCTGCCTGCAAAACACAGCACAGCTTTAGAAATGTCAAGAGTAACAGAAATTCCCTGCTGCTAAGACTGCAAGACAGAACTTCTGTTTATTTCACAGAGGTGGAAAATCCTCTCTAGTAAGAAGTAAGAAACTGCCAGAGGGAGGAAACAATCAATAAGTCTAGGTAGCAAGGCCTCACATCAGGGGAGATCGACCTGAAATCATGTTTTGAACTCTCCACAAGAAGAGATGGGGCTTATATGTGATTGCAGTAGGTTGATGAGGGAAAAGGTAATGTGTAAATAAAGGTTAAGAAAGTAACCCATGGGTGAAAATGTAGAAAAAAAGCTAATTTTAGGTTAAGAGGAGTGATAAAGAAAGAGGCACAGTTCTTGATGAGGGAGGAAGTTTATTAGAATGGAGAGCTTTAAAGTTACAGGAGATAGAAGAGGGAGGGAAAAGAATTATAGAGAGAAGTTTAGTGAAAAGGGTAAGTTGATGTAGAGATGGAGAGGAAAGGCATGAGACAAGTAGCAGATCCTGTCCCAGAAGATCTCCTTTCATTTGCCCTTAAGTGCCATCTCCATTTTCTTCCCCAAAGGATTCCTACAGGATACTCTGTGAGATTCATTTTGGGAAGGATTTTGAAGAGTGAAAATCATGTCTCCATCTCCCATATTTCTAACTCTGCTACTACATGCAGAATATTTTGCCCAAACTTCTTCCCTATTCGGCCTGTTCAGGTTTGGGGAATGTTGGGCAGACCTATCTCCTCCCAGCTATCACCTACCACAATTACCACCCCCACCCCCACCCCTCCACCCCGGGGACAGACATGGCTGTGTGTTGCCACTTTGCTTTTAATACTATCAGCCTCTGTCTCTTTCTCACTCAAATCTGATCACATTAGTTAAGTAAATGCATTTGAGGGATGTTGGGAAGCCTTAGTCTTTTAGATTTAGGGTGAGTTAAAACAACAACACAAACTTCTCTGAGACTGATACCCACAGTAATTAGGGAGAACATCAGAAAAAAATAAAAGTCTAATTTTTTCTAGTCAAAGGAAGCAATGTAACTCAGACAAACACTTGCGCATATCTGTTCCTCAGTTTCAGTTTGCACAAACAAAAACCCACCCATTTCTTTTTCACTACAGAAAGGAGATTGGTCTTAAAAGTGAATGAGAGTGATAGTCTTGGAAGCAACCTAAGGCTATCTGAAAAACAAAACCATTTACATTGCTTAGTACTTTGATTTAATCTATAAACTCTAATGCCCCTCATAGCTAACTCTGTGCCTTCCTGACCAATTAAATGACTGGCATCAACCATTGGGTCTATCCAAAGTCCACTTCAGTTCTCCCTTCAGTTTAACAGACCCTCATTAATGTGAAGAAGTGAGAATGACAGAGACAGACTTGTCTGCACTAACCCAGTTACACAGGGCTAATAAGGATACTTGCAAAGGGAGTAATATAAGTAAAACATATCTAGATTACTTCAAAAAAGCAAAACAAAATGAATTTCAAGAAACTTAAACATATTTAAATAGAAAACAATAGTAACAAAACAGGAAAATGAGAGTTAATGATATCAGCTAAAATTTCTGAGCGTCCACAGCATCTCAGGAGCCATCTTAAATTCCTGAGACTGTAGCTGTATTATCTGGCAACAGGAAGTACAGTATGGATGGTGCTAACTAAATCACACATTTATTTGTGATATACCACAATTTCTTCTTAAAAGCATAATTCATCATTCAAAAATCACATAATGCCACTGATGTACTTGGCTTTCATCATATAAATTCACTGTCATTCAACTTTTAGCCAGAGGAAAACAATTGTAATGGAATTTTTAAGTTTCAAGTATCTCATCTCACCTCATCCTATGTTGTATAATTTACATCTATAGTGTAAATATCCAGGTAAAGATGCAATTTGGTAGTATAGAGAGATAAATGGCAAAGATTTTTAAAGATTGCAGAGCCTTTTTGCAGCTAATGATTTTCTGTTTTTTTTATTTGTAACATAACACAAAATAGCTCTTTGAAGAATGATTTTGGGGTGGTATCTAAGTATGCTGTTTCTCCACAAAGCGTTTATCCTCCTTCCTCATCTGTGAGCCAGATAGCTAAATAAATATCTACTAAGAGGTCCATAATAGTTCCTTGCTGGGTTGTATGTATGTATGTATGTATGTATGTATTTATTTATTTATTGAGACTAAGTCTTGCTTTTTTTTTTTTTTTTAATTGAGATTAGGTCTCACTTTTTTTGCCCATGGAACCGCAGCTGCCATTGCCTGTGGTACCACAGACTCAAGCAATCCCCAGCCTCAGCTTCCCAGGTAGCTGGGATTACGGGCGTGAGCCACCACGCCCTGCTATTTTTTGGGACTAGGTCTCGCTATGTTGCCCTGAGTGGGACTCGAACCATGAACCCTAACCCCAGACACTTCATAGGCTGAAGCTTACAGGCATGCGCCACAGTGCCCAGTCTTGCTGGGTTTTAAATGGATTTTAAATAGATAAGATAAACAGGGAGGATGAAACTTAGAAAAGCATTAATGAAATATTTCAGACATTGCTTTAGATTAGTTGAACTAGTTTTTCAATGATTCACCTGTTTAGAGTGTTAGAAACTAGAGCCATATATGAAAATATATTATATATATTCACAAATATTAAAGTGCTAAAAAAAAGTGCTATATAAAAAATACACAGTATTCAGTTTCTACTGCAAATACATATTTTTTATTTCATTAAGAGACAATGATGCTTATTTTATCTGAAATATGACAAAAAAATGAAAATGAATAAATTTGACACTTAAATGTCAACTTTAATACTTGTGTACAATTGATTTTTGACATAATTTTGTTTATATGTAGAATGAAAAAAGCAAATAAATTTTATAAATAAGCTTCTTTATTCCCTTTATTTAATTTGATGAAAATATGAACATATTTGTAGAAAAATATTGATGAAATAAATGTTATGAGAAGATAATCCAAAAAACAGGATGTTTTACTCCCCCACTGACAGGTGAACATTCTCCAAGTCCTCTGCTCTTCCTCCAAACTTAATAAGACTAACATTCTTTTGTCTTTAAATGGTCAGAGATTCCTGAATTATCACTGCAAGATAATTGTCACTTTCCATTACCTACCAGATTTTAAACCTGTATCTACTTTAAAAGCTTCATAGAAACACTTGAACAAACTGAAATAGACTCACTGTTCCTTCTCCTCTCAAACACCTTACAAAAACTACAAAGCAATCACTTATATCTTCCTCCTATTGATGTTCACAATTATTGATGCTATTGTGACCTCTCACTCTTCCCAAAGGCTGATAATTCATTTAGCCCTGAGGCTATTCCTTTGAAGGATGTCTTGAAATTGTCCTTTCTAATTTCTATCTATGAACTCCATGAATTCCAATTTTTTTTTCTCCTGAATGAATTGCTTACTATTCTTTCTCAAGTTCAATTTCCTTCTATTCATAGATTCTACAAAATGGTTTCATATTCTCCATATAATCATATACACACAGGGCTACTTATTTCCAGGGTATTTCACCTACAAATTCCCTCATTTACTAGTCTCTTTCTTTTAATTCTTAACCCATTTCCCAAGTCATGTAAGGATCTATATCAAAATTTTAGAATGCTATTCTGTTATTTTCATCTTCATTCCACAGGGCATTTTTCTTCAAATTACCTGCATCCTCTTCTCTTTCAATTAATGTTTAGCTCTTTCAAAATTCAACTCAAATGCACCTGCATTTAGGGAGCCTTCCAGGCTAAGGACTCTCATTAATCCTTCACCAGCATCTTTTAAAAAATAGGTCCTTATATAGACATGAAAGACTTTGTTTAATAGCAGCAGCCCAAATACTGGGAAAATGTTCAAGATGTGTCTGCTTTAGAAACAGGACATGAAGTGGAAGGAAGTTCCAAAACCCTAGCTGGGGAGCCCTGATATTTGTGACATCTTAATGATCAATGAACAGATACCTAAAGACACCTGCTTTGTGGCATGTAGTAAGCCCTGAGAAGAAATCTGTTTATCCACAATAGTAGTAATAATAAAGTATGGCAGGGACCCTTTTAATCTCTTTTTTTGCATTAACTCATTGAATGTTCACAACTCCATAAAGGTAGGAGGTTAAATAAAAGCTACCAGACATGACATTTACAAACCCTGTTCTGTATAAGTCTCCACAATCATTTCTATAAGCTAAATCTATTAATTTACCAATTTTCCCTAGACACTGCTACTTTTTTAAATGTAAAATTTAATAAACTACAAATAAAAGTAAAAGCAAAAAGATTAAGCGTAGGAATCCAGAACAGTAAGGCAATAAAGTTTATTTTACCTCCTAAAAATGCTACTTATGGACTTTTTAAGAATGAAACTCTAATCTGTTGACTTTCAAAGTATATGCATTCTGTCATAGTCATCATTGTTTTCAGAGATCATATAGTAAATGTAACTACTTTATCATATATTAACAAGCTTGCCTGCTCTTCAGTATTACTTCAGTCACTAACTAGTCATTCCTAGAGATTTATTGCTTATTTAACAATTCCATGGACATAGAAAGAGTTCTTCAAATTCAGACTGAAATTTGTCACCCTTTCCATTCTAGCTTCTCTGTAGCATTTACACTTCTGCTGTAGGCAACCTAAAGTCAAAGAGAATATTCACTAGCCTTCAAATAGCTAATATTGTTAAATGTTTATAACTATTGAAATATTCTTTTTTAACAAAATGAACTACGGCTACAGAATTGAGATTACTAAAGGGGGAGGGGAGAGGTGGGAACAAAGGGGTTAGGGATCCAATGATCTATGGGTATCTTGGTTGGCATGATAACACACATCTAATGAGGTATGAATCTACACTTCTGAATTAAATACAGTGCTTTAAACCAATGATGCCTTAATAACAATAAAAATGGATACAGAATCTTCATATGTGTGTGTATGTGTGTGCATAAAGCTGCCTCTATGTAACTTCCACATAATGATCCCAACTCAGCCCTTGAAAAACTGCATGGAACTATTTCACTTCCTTAAAAAAAGCCATCTCTTCATAGATTTGATTCAGTGTTCTAGTGTCCCCTTTATTCTCTTTTCATTTCCTTTGTCATCAGTCATCCCTCAATTGTCTCTCATTGGGGAAATTTTTCAGAGACCTGCCCATTCTCACTGCACTTTTTGCTAACAACTGTGTCTTCAAGGTTGATCACCTCTGGTGTGCAGTACTTTTACACTGGTTCTACAGGGAGGAATACAAACTCAAATTTTATAACCAGAACATATAACAAGGTCAAATAATAGAGTTGATATTCAAGGGAAATTATCTATGAATTGCTTCCAAGACTGTTCATACATCAGAATGATTTAAAGTGGTTTTCAAAGGGGAAAAAAATCATTGGGGTTCAAAGATTTGGAGTTTGCATCCAGGAATTTTCTTGTGATTCATTGCCCTGGGTCATTCTAACATGTCCACACAGGTGATCAGGTGATTGGAACTGCTGATGAGCGATGAGCCATTCACCCCAGCAGAGAGTGATGTCCTTTCCTTAGAAGAAGCTAAACCACAAGGAGTAGCCAACTTGGATCACATTAGTATAGTCCTTGATAAAATATCTTTCCCTGAAATGCATTTTAATATGCCCTTAGCTTTTATAACAGGTCAAAAAAAGAAATAGTTGTATGAGTTTGTTTCTACCTTTATTGTAAAATACTGGTGAGGTCACTGTCTGTGACATCAGTTTGAGTCATTTCTATAAAACTCTAGCTTCATTCCACACCACTGTTGTAATTCAGCACCCAAAAAAGGGTCACCTTTGTCTACTACAAACACTTTTCAGGAGTTCCTTAGAGTGAACCTCCAAGGAAGCTCAGAGGAAAACAAAGTTTAACAATTTTGGTAACGAGGTAAATATGTTTATGATCTTGGTTTTTTCTTGGTTATCAGTTTCAATTTACAGTTGCCAATGTTTTGTTTCCTCAATTTATTTTAAGAAAAGAAAAATGTATCACAGAAAGAAAGACAAAAATTGAAACCTTTGCCTCTTGAAAGACTTGATTTTTTTTGTAATTTGGGGAAGTTTAATATGTCTTATATAGTCCTAGCATCTGGGGAGGTTTAAATATGTCTTATATAGCCCTAGTATCTGGCGTTGTAGATGTGGTAATTATTAGAAAGAAGACATCTTTCTAAAGTTGAAATGCTACAGAAAATGAGCAGTACAAAAGACTGTTTCATTGAACCATTCCACAAAAATTAAGTAAGTGTTAAGGCATAGGGAAGGCTATTATTTATGGTTAAATAAAAGAGGAAATACTAAGTTAAACAGTTTTTAGATTCATTAAAATACTAGTGTTCATTGTTCACCTACAAAACAGAAGCACAATATATACCATTTTCCAAGGAATAGTATTTAGTTTGGAAAATGGTGCTGTGACACTATAATTGTAACATGAGAAAAGTGCTATTCCAATTTATACCACAAAACAGGAAATAAGGTGCTTAGTTAAGAATTATTTTCAACTGCTTTCCTTAACATAGGCATCTGTTTCAAATGTTGGTCCATTGAATCAATATAACACCCAACTGTTAAATTTTCTAAGCAAATAAAGTTTTAGAGAACATATTTTCTTCATTCCTCACATATTAACTTCAGAGAGATAACAGAAGTAAGTTACATAATAAAATAGTTTTCATGACTTAGACTTATGACTTAGACTTTTCATGACTTATCCAAAATAAACTCACCAAAGGGAAAGATTTTTGACAAAAACTTGTTAGTTCTTTGTACAAAAGCTAATGCTAGGAATTTTGTTTTCCAAATGAGTAATAAGCAATGTACTCATATAGATAAAGCTAAGAAGGCAAAGGAAATTTAACATAACTCTTTGTAATACCTAAGTTAGATAGATGGGAAACAAAAAATGTAATCTGTCACCCTAATATCAGAGAAGAAATATTATAAATTCTCGATATAGCAACTATTAATAATACAGATTACATTCTTGTTTTATCAGGCAAAATAATCATATATCTTATTTTGTCTTATTTCAAAAGAGAAATTTCAACATACAATGATGAAGCATTTTCTCTCATCATTTAATTTCCTTATTGAAAATTTTTATAGTCCCTTTTTGTATGAAATTAAGTACTTAGTCAACCAAAGAAATATGAGATTAGCAACAAAAGGTACACATGACACAGTCTTCATATAATCAAATTATTTATAACTGTATTGTTACATAATTCAAAATGACACACCTACTTTAGAAATAATATTTTAGGTTTTGACACTAAATAGTTAAAAATCAATCATCGTTCATTACAGATAAAAATTTAAATGTTTGACTTTATCAATTTAACATTAAAATTTAAATGTCTGACTTTATCAAAATTA
This sequence comes from Uropsilus gracilis, assembly GCA_004024945.1. Classification (NCBI taxonomy): domain Eukaryota; kingdom Metazoa; phylum Chordata; class Mammalia; order Eulipotyphla; family Talpidae; genus Uropsilus; species Uropsilus gracilis. The sequence continues at coordinate 98,908 of PVHY01000320.1, forward strand.
ACATTATGCCTTACCAAAGACATTAGTAATATCATAAATATTCAAGTCACAGACTGAGAGGAAATATTTACATGATATATTTTACATATATGTATGTATGCAGGCCTATATCCAAAATTTAGAAATAATTCTTATAAATCAATATGAAATCAACTTATTCTATGATCCATAAATCTATACCTTGGTAATTACCCAAGAGAAAACAAATGTCTATAAAATGGCTTTTTAAATAATGTTCGGTTCCCTTCTTCATAACAGCCTAAAATTGGAAACAACCATCAATGGGAGAACTGATAAAAAAGAATCATATGTGCAACAGTATGAATAGATGTCAGAAACAACTTGCTGAGCAAAGAAACCAAACAAACAAAACAAGAGTTTTTACTATATGATTTACCTTTAATCAAGTTCAGGAAGGGAAAAAAGGAGTCAATAGTGGCAAGACTCAGAAAACATGTGCCTTTGAGTGGTGGTGGTGTGTGTTTGAAGGATTGGGGTGGGTAATGGGAACATAATATATTTTGCTTTGAGACATAGTGACACAGACACAAGCTGAAGACCTCAGATATGTACTATTATTGTACATAAATAATATCATTAAAATATAATAATATCATTAAAATATAAAATAATACAAATAACTGATAACTATAAGAAAGGTAAAATTCTCATAATTTAAAAATAAATCATCTTTCATGTGAGTACCGTACAATTTAATGTGCTTTAGAAAACAATAACTCCAATAAATGACTATGGAAGTCAAACAATTAATATATTTCAAAGCAAACAATTCACTGCTTTATTATCTTGTCAGGTTCAGAAGGACAAATACTAATATAGTAAAAAGTTAAGAAAAATATCTTGTGTAGACATATTTTTCATCAGTATGAATTATTACATATGTATGACTATATTAAAAAAGCTTTTAAAATAGAGTTCAGGTAAATGACAAACCAGGAACTATATAGGCTTAAAATATTGTTATAAATTATTTGTAGACCTCAAAAGGTAAATTTACTTCCAACGTTTCTTAAAGATATTACTTAGGAATTGTACTAGCTTTTATGACAGGAAAAATCTTAAAATTAACATTTTTAAAAACTTGGTCCACATTCTATGTAGAGCTGAAAATATGTCTTATGCCATATGCCTTATGATAAGGCAACTGACATTTATTTTGTAAGAAATTCTGAGCATTAGTTGCAATTTCTAAAATCAACTTTGAATACTATTAGACCTTAAGTTATTAAAATTAACATTATTTTAAAAATAGAAAAAAACATGAACTTATTTAATCTTACTACTTTAAAAATCATATGTGCAAGTTAGTCATCATTACACCTCAAACCTCTTCTCAAACCTCTTCTATCAGCAAAAATAATTCAAGATTCTAAAGGCAATGCTGTAAAAGTACATTCCTATAACTTAATTTTATCTGGTTGAAGAGAAGGATGAACATAATCTCAGAGCTGTAATTCTTGTGTCCTTTAGAGTTGCTGCAAGTCAACAAGAACTTCTTTAGCTTTATTCTTATTGAAAACTCAGTCCCAGATGATTCAAGAATCCTGGAGACTCAGCTGGAAGTCACTAAATTAAGCTGTGCAATGTACCTTTATTCTAAGAGCTAAGTGTGCTTTTATATTAAGGAAAGGAACTAATTTCTTTTGAAAGTGAAAATAGTATAATGGGAACATATTAAATAATGGAAAAAATAAAGAGAGCCAGAATCAGGGTGTTAACATGCTTTCATAGACAATTTACATCAATAGATCCACTTCCCTGCCCTTAAACCTCTTTTCTCCCCCTGCGATTGATTAAATTAATGTTATTCACTCATTCCCATACTACTACTACTTTTTTGTTTACACTTGTTTTAGCAACACAGTAGCCAAAGTGTTCTTTGAAACCCTTGATTTGGGGACTTGGCCACCTGATTTGCTTTGGCCAAGTGGATGTTTGTAGATGTGACAAGAAATAGCTTGAAATACACCCTTGCATTTGTACATTGTAACGTGCCTTCTTCAACTGCCAAAACCATGAGATAAGCCTGACAACCATGGATCCAACACTCAACTTGAAACCTGTCCAGTGGGAAGCCCAGTCTCAGTCACTTGCACTGTCACCCTGAAGAAGCATGAGTGGTCAGTCTAGACACTGCATGCAGTAAGCCTAGAGTCATTTGATAAATAAATGCTTACAGCTGATGAATCCTTTTGCCTCCATGGACAATATCTATATATATATACTTTCAAGATAGGCTTTGTCCTGCACACTGTTTAGACACAGAGGTCCAAACTCTATGTAGACCTCATGATACACACATTGAGGTATCCAGGTAATTTCCCCTTAGACCTAACTTACTACTGTGCTCTGAACATAGGATCCTACCTTCCCCTGTTAATTACTTATCTCATTCAGTATGGTTTCCCAAAGTTGTTAAAAATTTCCTGAATCTAGCTAAAGTTAATTTATAATATCAGTGAGAATAATCAAAATTCCTAGAACACCAGGGAATTCTTCATTTTATTCATTGCTATATCTTTAGTTTTTAAACAGGGAATGATAGGTAATCAATATATATCTGTTGAGTAAATAGATGTGTTGAAATTTTTTTTCCAGTATAATGACTATATTTAACAGGGACCGTCAGTATATTTACTTAAAAGATAGTTACTAGCGAATTATGGGTGACAGTGTGGAGAAACCGTTTTTTTTTTTTTTTAGAGGTCCATAGATGATCATCTCAGATAGGTTTCCTACCAACTCTACATGACAGCATGTAGCACTGTACATCATCATTACTCAGTGTAAGTCAGGGACAGGTCTGGGCATGATGGAGCCTCCATGTAACCACCAATTGTATCTCTGTCGGATCTCACTCCATGAGACCTTAATGCAAGAACATAACCTGACACCCAACTCTAATTGCCAGTTTTCATCTCTACTTAGGGAGACAGATTATTACCATAGAAGTACAATATGGTAGAGCAGCAGGTCAAGCAGTCAGAACAACAGTTCTAGGCTTAGGCATATTCCTTTCTGACTAGAAAATTGTTACCTAAATAAATTTCTGCACCCTATTCAAATCAATCGCAGAGGGCAAAACAAGATATTGCTGGGTCCTATCTAAAGAGGTTATTAGCAGCACCAAATAATGTTCTATTATTGGTTGGAAGTGGATGATGACTGGACATTTGCTTGTAGGTGTGGTTGATATATACAGTGGCTAAGATGAGACCAAAACACCTGAAACCTATACAATGTTGTGAAGTATGATTACTCCATAAAGTGTTATTTAAAAGTTAAAAATAAATACATAAGTAAAAAATGTATTGACACTCAAGCACTATCAAAATATACAGGATTTTTATAAAAGTACTGTTTATCCCACATTCAGTATATTGCAGTAGAGGCACTTCAAAATTGTTTGACAAGAAATTCATATAAAGTATATTAGGGGACAGAGCTAGCATTGGAATGGTATAGGGCAAATGCCAACTTGTTGTAATCTAGCAAACTAATGAATCTATTGATTGTACTGTTAGATTGAACTTTTTTCATTCCTTATATTTGAATTAATGGCACGCTCCTTGGAATTTATCATAGAGATATAAAATTTATGTTCAAATAAGAAAGTTCATAGCAGAATTATTTGTGAATATCTCTTAAAAGGTGAATGGTCAAACAAATTGTTCTATATCCACACCATGGACTATCATACAAGAATGAAACAGTGAAACATTCAGCAACATCAGATGATTATCTGAGTGAAACAAATAAAGTCTCAAAGGTTATTTTACACATGATTTACTAGTGTTAATTTCCTCATTTTGATGAACTAAAATATAACCATCAGGATGAAATCAGAAACTGGAACTCCCAGTGTTATTTCTGCAATTTTCATAAATCTATAGTTATTTTAATACCAAAAAATTTTAAAGGTTAACAAAAATTGTTGCACTTAAAAATGTAGTTGACTAACTCTCAACAGCCAGGTGGTCCTGAGGTAGAAAAAAACAACTTTGTACAAAGAGCTAAGTTGAAGCCAAACAAAGTGCTTAGGTGGGAAAAGATTTAAAGGAATCGTGATCTAAACAGTTCCTCACAGATTAGGATAGGGAAGAAAATACAAAAACAGTGTGTTAATCTTAATGTATGTTTATTTTGGTTTTTCCCCCAAGACTGAATTAGTCTTACAATCTTACCACCATCAACTAACCAACAGTATCTGATATTTGTATGCTGATTGTAAAAAGAACTTAAATGCCGGGTTTGACAGCTATTTAAAGTATGATTCTATATTTTAAATGTTAAACTTCTGGCTTTCTTTGTAAAGACAGTATAATAAAATGTGAAAACATCAAAATCCAGCATGCAAAAAACCCTGTGTTTTAAGCATTCTTTTCCTCCCTTTTGCACTTTCTTTTTTAAAGAGGCAATTTGTGTTATTTCATCACTTTGGATTAAAATGGATCAGATTATAAACTGAAGAAGTAGTTATAAAGGTAGAAGGTAGAAAATGTTTTAGAAAAAAAGCTTACACAGCAATGTTTTAAATAAATCAACAAGTTTTATAAAATCTTAATTCTTAAACACTCATACACAAATTATGACTGGGAATTCTAGAATTATTCTAAAACATTTGAAACTGCAAGTTTTTTAAGAGGTTGTTGTTTTCTAGTTAACATTTTGACCTAATTTATTTCCAGTAAGTATAGATGACAGGTACAGATAAAAAAAGTCTCCAATGTTAGGGAGGATAAATATTCAATAACTAAGTTTCTGTTATCTTCTAGAATGATTTCCTGGGCTGCAAATTCTCAGTACCTGATGATTTCCATACCCAGAGATCTTCATTATATGCACTTAAATTTTCAAAAATTGAGAAGTAATTTAGATACAATAACATTCACTCATTTAACGTGTACAGTTGTATTTACTTTGGCATATACATATGGTCTTGCAAGCAACACCATAGTGAAAATACATAACATTCTTATCACCAAAAATTCTTCCTGTCTCTTGAGTCAGCCTCCTGTCTTCTCCCCCACAATGTCCTTATAACCAGTAATGTATTTTTTTATCTTTACAATTTTGACATTTCCAGGATGTTAAATAAATGGAATCATCCATATGTAGTCATTTTTTGTCTAACTTCTTTCATTTAATATATTTCTGAGATTCATGCATTTTGTTACATGTACGATAGTTGGTTCCTTTTTATTGCTGACTAGCACATCATCTTACAGATATGTTATGGCTTGTTTATTCACTCACCAGTTGATGACCATTTTATTATGTCCAGGTTTTTCTGCCAGCTATAAATGATACTGCTATAAATACTGAGGAAAGGTTTTTGTGAAGTTAGACAACTTCATTTCTGCTGGGTAAATACCTAGGAGTGGAATTGTTGAGTTAGACAACAAGCATACCTTCATTTTATAAAAAAACGACAAAGTTTTATTTAAAGTGGCCACACCACTTTATATTCCTGCCAGCAGTACAGGAGTGTTCTAGTTACTCCTTAACTGTTCAATGACAACATTATAAAGTTACTCACTATATATTAATACCAGATGATAACTTGACCAGTCATAGCCATTATAGTTGATAATTTAACATTTATAGGGAATAGGGATTTGCTTATTTCCTTTCATCCCTCCTGTATTTCTGTGAGGATATATTTAATAGCCTCATCTTTAGATAAATTTATATATCCTAATATAGGTCACTGAGATTAAAGCAAGTCATACTCCTTCATCCATTTTTATTCTATATATACCTGAATCTTACTAAGATATTGCATTGAAAAGCATAATAACATACCCATAAGCATGTCAGTGGACAAATTTTCATACTACAAAAATGTTTTTAGCACAGTTTGAAATGTACTTGTCTAATCATCATGGAAAAGGCAGGTCACCAGGGATCATATAATGTGTGTACAGGGGCCCTGATAATTGTCCCTGGTCTCTGCTTTGCAGACCTGAATTAGCTCATGCCCTCTCTCTATGTATAAGTTTGATGAGCAAACTTACATTTCTATAATGTATAAAGACAAAAAGTACAAGGGAAGATGATTTGACAAGGTCTTTTCCATATCTGTGCACATTCCCAGGGCATCCCTACCCTGACATTGCAGAGGCATTCCCAGTTCATGTGAATCTACAGTGTTCTTATCTACCTTTTCCTTTAGATCAGCTGCCTGTCTCTACTGCCCAACCTTGTCTCATCTCCATTCATGAAGCTTTTATGGCTCATATAATATGACTAGTAGTAATTACAAAACTGACATTTTACGCAATTATTTGTCAAGCCATTTATTAAGTATGTCTAAATATCATGCTATTTAATCTTCATGGCATTCATAATGTCTCTACAATCCTTTATTGTCTCTACAATGGGGGAAAGTGACTCCTAAAAGGCTGCCTAACTGGATGAATATGACACAATTAACAAATAAAAGTCAAATCTAGGTAATTTTATACCAAAGGCTGAACTTTCTGCTCCTATGCTACATGGTGTTGAGCTCTGGATCTGATCTGAATTTCACAGGTAAAGATATGTGTGTCTCAGAAGTCAAAGTTCTAGTCATACTACAAATCCACTAATCCTCATCCTGTTTCTCATCTTGAAATGCTTCTCCAACTCTTCCCAACCTGACAAAAACATTTCCTTTTAGGCCAAATTTGATTTCCTCAATGTCTGAAACCTTCCCTAACCCACACAGAAGTTTCATTTCCATATTCCTATTGTCTCTGGCTATCAGTTCCTGTGCTAGAATACCATGTTTCTAAGAGTATCACCTTCACTAAACTATTAAATCCCTAATAGCCAAAACTTAATCTCATTTACCTTGTAGTTTCATACTAAATCAACTAAGTTATGTTGCATGACTAACAGCTCTTAAATCTTAGTGATTTAAAAATAACCAAGGGTTATTTCCTATTGACTTTGCAAGTTTATTTCAAGTGGACAGGGTTGCTACTCCAAATGACTATCCAAAGTACTGTCATCATAATTTTTCAGGACAGAAGGGGAGAAAGGTGGCAAACTGAACACTGGTTCTCAAGTACATGAACTCAGAGTATTCAATGTCATATTTCATTGGCCAAAGCAAGTTGGATGTTCATATCTAACTTAAGAAAATGAAGAAGCAAAATCCTACCTAATACCTAGATGACAGAACACAAGAAATATTTGATTAACACTAATGATTGTCCTGATATTCTGAGGAATTAACAACATATATGTGCTAAATAAATAAATTAAATGTATAATTTTAGCCTATGATATATAAAAATACAAATTTTGACAATATGCTGCTTATACTGATTTCAATTGATATCTTATGAAATTAATCACATTATTTACCATAAAATCTTGAATCTTATCATTGGTCTATATATTTGTTTATTGTCCTATATCATTTTTCATAAGTGGCTATTGATGAAAATCAGTGTATTAGGCATTATTTAGTTTAAAACTAAGAGAACATAATGTCTATCTACTAAGTATAGAATACATATATTATTCATACATACATAAATATCGATGTATAATATATATAACACATGATTATTCCTTATTCAGTGTACAAATTATAAAGCACCTATGCGAGGCAGAACTTGTTCTGAGAATGGAGGCAGAAGGGGGAAATGAGATAGACAAGATCCTTGTTCTCATAGGGAGAGAACAGAAAATGGGCATACAATCCATAAAGGAGTAAGACAGTAAAGCCAGACTTTTGTAAAAGAGTGGCTGGTGGGTAAGTTGAGTGCTGGACATCTCTTGTTTGCTCTTCTGATCCAAGGTCCAGTCCTGTCTGCACTGGTCTGGAGTCTGGGGGGCTCAGCTATTGGAACAGCATTGATGGGGTTCTTTCCCCTCTGGTGCTGGGCTGGCCTTACCTTTGGAAGCTGGAGAGTGAATTTGGATGAGGTCCTAATCTCCTCAGGACCCCTCCCCATCAGATCACATCCTGGAGTCCCTCCAGTGAGCACCACACTACACCACAACTTGCTCGATGCTGTGGGTACTTTTTTCTTATTCCTTGGGATCTAGGAAAGCTACCCCTCCTTTACCCACATCCCCCCCCTCACCCAGTTTCTTGACCCTCTTTTGCTGCCTGTTTAATTACTATCTGTATTGTAGTTTTAGTCCTTTTATTCCTCTTTCAAAATTAGCTATTTTACCATGTTGTCTGTTTTAGGAGACAAGTTAGGTAGAAGTTTTAAAAATTTACTCACAGCACACTCAGATATATGAAGACATATTAAGTGTCAGATTTTTTTTTTTTTTATTTTTCTGTAAGTGGTCAAATCTCTGTAGAAACATCTTCTATAGGAAGTAACAAGTGACGTTCACATGAATCACCAGCAGCCAATGCAACATCACAGAAAACAAGCTTTCCTTACATTGTGAGTACCAGAATCCCAACACAGACTTTTTATGTTACCTGAGTATCTCTAGGCCATACAACTCACATGACTTCTATGTAGCTCAAATAGAAAAGCCCATTATGTGTTCAGTATGGTACTGAACTAAATATACGCTACTGTAACTAAAACTTTCACTCATTTTCCTGCTTATTTCCCATTATTTTCTCTAGATGCAGCCTTTCTCACTCATCTGACCCTCACAAGACTGGTGGCCTTCCTTGCTCATCTTTCCTCTAACACCACACCAAGTTCACCTTTTCTAAAGGACAACGTCTTCCACAACACCTTCTATAAACTCAGCCTTCTCTCAAGGCTTCCCAGGAAGTTGTGCTGGTTGTCCTCACTCTGCCTGACAAGTGGGGCAGGGAAGAGCGTGGGGGTTGAGAGTCTGCTCACACTGTGCACCAGGTGGGAGGCTGAGCCAAGAAGAGGAAGAGGTGCCTTTCTTCTCTGCGCAGTCTTATGTCTATGGGTCTCTTTCCTGGCAATGTTTCCCTTTTTAAAACATGAAGACACTATTCACTTAAAAGTCCTAAGCAGTGCAGAATCTTGGTCACACACATTGACCTACTTTAAATATGAAATGCCTCATTTGGTATTTTTTGTAATAAAACAATTGTAAATATGAAAATAAACCCAAATGCCTCTGTAAATTTGTATTAATCCTGAGAAAAGACTTTACCAAGTAATGCAATATGCTTAAAGCAATGACAGGCATCATTTGTTTTATGCATGGAAGCATGTGTTATAAAAAAAAAAATAAGAAAAAAGGTTAAAGTATTTGAAGTAATTTGCTTCCTATATATTAAAACTAGTAATCACATAATCTATTTCCATGTTAAGTAATGTATAATATCATAAATTTATCAGTTTGCAATATGTGACCCCATAATATGCTTGTCATTTAAAATTTGAATTGGCAGTTTTATGTTTGAAGGTTACAATTCAAAGAATAGATCACAATGTTGATATATAAATACTCCACCGGAAAGTTGGTTCAAACAATTGTTCAAACAATTTGGAAGGGAAATTACCATGACAACTCTAGTTTTGACATTTATAATAATAAATTTACTATTTTTCTGAAGGAAAAAATTGCTTATTTTCTATGATAACACGTTGAACAAAATTAAACTACCCTTAAGTTACTAGCTCCCATTATGCTGAATAAATAATTACTGCAAGCATTTTAATATAAATTATCCTTGGATACAATAATATCCACAGTCTAAAAAAAATATTACTTTTATATGCATTTAATTTTTATATTTGTTAGTCTGTTTATATCCTTGAGTCTAAGCTATATTTCTTTGTCACTTTTGATGTCTCCTTATAAAATAACAGATTATTTCTGATAATATGTACCATATTATACACTTAAAAATCCTTCAGGTTTATAAAAGTTATCTGCATCTGTCTGCTGTTTATACTGTAATTAAATCTGACATAAAACTATAAATATAAAATATGTAACATATACACAAAATATGTTGGAGAAAAATAATGAATTATTTTACTATCCAGTTTGTGAATTTTCACAATCAAATTTAAAAATTGCAATTGCCAGAGCAATTGCAGTGCATATAAACTAAGAAAAAAAGTAACATCTACTAAAAATGATATATCATTAACTTGAGAGCGATGAATTTTTGGTGTCATCTATTACCTGCTTATGAAGTCTAGCCAAGAGAGAATTTAAAAGGTTATTACCAATCCTGTTATTTATCAGAGCAATAGACACAAAATCAGCTCTCTGACAGTCTTAAGCAGATAGGGAGCTCACTGCACTGGCCTGCAGACAGGAGAGTGGAAGTCTGCCATGTACCAAGACTGCAGAAAGTTAACAAATGCCACAAAGACCTGGATTATAGATGAAATATGCCCGCCAAGCATCAGAAATTATGTAAATTTTCAAATTCCCCATTTTCAATATTCGGTCATGGTCAATATCTAATCAAGTTGCTCATCCTCCACCACCTCCCAAGTGATACCTGATCACCCTGTCTATCCTTAGAAGAATCCTGTTAGGTCAGTTGAGCAGGAATACTCCTTTCTCCCAGAGGTTTCTTCTCAAATTACTTTCCATTCACTGCCCCCCATCCTGCTTCTTGGCTATGAATTCCAACTTGTAGATATGAAACAGAACTGAATGTAACTGCTCTCCCTGCTGCAATATCCCTATTTAGTGAACTCTAAATCTACTACAGTAAGGTGATAAAGGCTTGAATAAAATCTTTCTTATCATACTTTAACAAGTATTATTAATTATATATTTTTTTCTTTAATACTACTCTTTGAAATCAACTACATACCAGACTCATGACCTAACTTAATGAATAAAATGGTCCCACTAAAGAAGATTAGCTGAAGAAATGAGGGAAAATGCACACTTCTCAAACACAAATTTACGTAGTATAATTTACTAAAACTGTTTTTTTAAGTTAAATCTGATAAAATTTGAGTACTGACTGTTCCTATTTGTAAGGCACTCCATTGAATTAGTGAAGAGAAATAAAGCACAAGTGAAGAAATTTAATAAAACAAAGACTATGTAGTAAAATACAGGAGTTATGTAAAAAAACAGATAATTAATTTACATTATAATTGCAATTTGAGTAAAAACATATGTATAACTATAAAACAGGTGTATGTATGTATGTATGTATATATATACATATATATATATATATGTATATATAGGTGTGAATGTATAACCAATAAAATCCAAGCAGTGGTATTCTCCGAAGAGTGGGTAAATTTTATTTTCCTTTTCTTGGTTTATGGGCAATACTTTTTTCTACTATAAGCATTATATTTGTAGCCAAAAAAAGCAAATACCTCTATTTATTACCAAAAAATTGATAATTACAAAAATTAAATTCAGCCAGTAAAGCACAGTTCAAATCTCTCATGAGGAAAAAATAGGTACACTGACATGTGGTGACATAAGAGGAATAAGGCTCAATTCCATAGAGCTGACCAAGACAGGTGAGAATTACTCTCAACTGATTAAACTTTAGAAAGTTTCTCTCTGCTGATGGGCCTCTGATTTCCTTTCTCTTAGAGGATATGGACTTTAAGACTATACTTTCAGGGATCATTTCTATAGTTCATTTCCAGAGTATATGGACTTTATAAGCCATGTAATCATAAGTAGTTTCTCTGCCCCTTTAAATGTAAATACTTTCCTTGCATTTTGTCAGTTTTACATCATGATTCTTCCTCAAGGACCTTGGGTAGGATGGTAAGCTATCCCTCTGAAATAGATTTACCAAAGAAGGTCCTTTCTTCTAGCCACTGTGGGAAGGCAGGAGTCAAACTTCCATAAAAGCCAATTAGCACACACAGATGGTCTAAACACATTGATCATCCTCCATCTAAATCCGGCAATACTTTTCTATTAGTTCACGCCAGTGTTAAAAATCCCCTACTTTCTGTCTCAAACTTTAGTCCCCTCTCTTCCCTCCTATTGCTATAGTCTTGACCTCTTACTTGTAAATAAAGTATTCCTGACCTGTTCAACTTTTTTCCTTTAGCATACCATACTTAATTTATGGGTAAGTTAACTAAGTTAACTTGGCACTCCCTACCTGCCAAGTTATGAAATCAATCGGTTCAACACACTTGGGTGGACCAAACAAACCCTCTCATTCATGTATCCCACTAAACAATGAAAGTGATGTAACTAGGTTCCTAAGATTTAGGTGTTTGTTGGGAGTTTAGATTTTTGCCAGAATCTATGACAATCTCCCATTTACCAGAGTTCCCACAATATATCAAAAATGCTCCCAGCTGGTAGTAAAGTATTTCGCTTCATGCATGTTCCTGTAGAAATGCTAATAAATGGAGAAGGGAGAACAGATATATGGATGTGACTAGAATTGAGAGTGTCCAAATATCAGTTATAATGCTGTCTCATAACCCCACATACCACTGTAATTCTTAATCATTAATAATGATTTCTATAACTTGAGTGTTTGTTAAGGAACAGGCATCATAATTCATACAAATTGTCTCATTTAATGTTCAGAGCAATGCTGTGGACTTAGATCACCACCATTAAGATGAGAAAACTAAAAATCAAAGCAGTTCAGTAGCTTTCCCAAATTCACACCGTTACTTAATAGCAGATAAGCTATTTAAAGTCAAGTCCAATAGTCTATCATTATGTAGTCATTTACCTGAGTGGTTTATTTCAGGTCAAAATAATGTTAGTATTATTAACCACTTTGCTCTGCTTGGTGAAGTGCTTGCCTCCATTAAGGATGTGCAGGAAAACTAAAAAAGAAGCCAAGAAGTAAACCAACCGACATGAAATAGTCACTGGTCAGATGGCGAGGACAAAGAGGTGATTTAGAGAACAAGATCTCTTCTCAGACTCCCAAATCCAAGAATTCAACATGGAACATGACAGGACCAAATGCTAGGACTTGAATTTCCCCTGAGTGAGCCACAGGTCTAAAAGCTTTTCAGTTGAGAGCCATGAACTGGAGAAAGTGTAGGAAGTGACTTCTAATTCTGTCCTACCCAGCCTTGTTCTTCTTTAGCAGAGGTACCTCCAGGGGGTTTATATTGTTGTGTCAGTCATGAAACAACACAAAATTAGATAAAAGAATTGCCACTGAGAGATATTTTATTTCCCAAAGTCAAAGGTACCATTCCAGAACTTCTCCAACCTATGTGAAATTCTCTATATTCAGCTGGTAATGTGCTTCATTCCAACTACAAAATCTAGGACAGTTTTCATAGAGGAAATGCTACTTTCTTTCTCAAGATAATTCTGCTCACTGTTCTACTTTACTATTCCAAAGGGAAGAACTGAGCTGGATATCCTGCTTTGTGTGGGTGTTTTATTATCTTGCTTGTTGATTATTTTTGCTTCAGGAGATATAGGTAGGCAGTTAATTCATACACACAGAACTCTTCTGCTCCTATTCTGTAGTTACTAGCCTCTCATGACCCCATTCCAAACAATTTTCTTTCTTCCTTTCAAACTTTGGATAGTGTTTCACTGAACTCCAAAGGATACTATCACTGGAATATTTTCTTCCTGAGATTTGAATTGGAGGTATTTCTTGGTCAGTCTTTACCATGATGACATTACAACAAGTACTGCTCATATTTCATGAAGGATATTAATATTTAAATTATATTAACAATTAAAAGAGGAAAGTGCAGAAACCATGAGAGGGAAATTTCAAAACTGTGTTCACAGAATCTACTTTAGAGTTTTGGAATGATGGCTTTGAAAGGACAAGAAAGTTCATTCAGTTCCTGCTGCCCCGGGAACTATTTATGTATGTATGTATGTATATATTTGTTTTTGAGACTAGGTCACTCTATTTTTTCCCATGGAACTATTTATTTGTTTATTTGTTTATTTATTTTTGAGACTAGGTCTTGCTATTTTTGCCCATGGAACCGCAAGCTCACATTGCCCTAGGTACCACAGGCTCAAGCAATCCCCAGCCTAGCTTCCCAGGTAGCTGAGATTACAGGCGGGCGCCACCATGCCCAGCTACGTTTTTGGGACTAGGTCTCACTACGTGCCCCTGGTGGGACTCAAACCGTGATCCCTATCTTTGGCCACTTCATAGGCTGAAGCTTGTAAGCACAAGACACCGTGCCTGGCTGCCCCAGGAACTTTTACTGTTCACACTTTTAATGGCATTCGGGCTGAATATAAGTCAGACAGGATGGGCATAAAAATAAACTGGGAGAGAGAGAAGTGGTCAAGAGGTCAGACTAGTAATCTAAATGCTATCAACCTGTTTATTCTCCCAGCAAGGGTAAGCTATTTTGCTCCTATTGCTTACTCATCTACCAGGTATGTAGACCAACATGTGTTTTACTTAGAAACCCCCAGGCTTTTTAAAATAATTGTCTTCGGTGGTAAATTATGTGACCACATATTTTTCTTGACTTTTTAAATCAAAATAATGACAGCACAAATATGAAAATATACGACATTAGGAAAAAATGGTCAGAAATATTGATCAGGTAAAATTTTCCAATGTATTTATAATAGATAAATGATCTTTTCTGTTTTACAGACTATGACATGGAGTTGGCAGAGATGAAATCAATTTGCCCAGCAACTCCATTTCATTTGATGAACTGGTCATCCTCACCTCTGAATTTAGAAGTTTTCAGTATATACCAAACTAAGTCTTTCTCTGAGAAAAGAGGGAGAAAGAACCATTCTTTAGGTTATTCTCTTGTCTCAACCAGAACTATAAAAAAATACTCTAAGACACTAAGCCATCTTTGCCTTATTATTCAATACACTTACTTTTTTGTAGGCATAAGCATACATTTGCACTCACATGTACACATACACATGCACAAATACAAATTTGTTCTAGAGGGAAAGTTGTCTTTCTACAAATACAATCAAGGATGGTTGTGGGTAAACATATTAGTAGCAGAGAATTTTTGAGCTCCAATAATCAGAGATAGGATCGTAAGGCAATACCATATTTGGGATGTTTAATACTAAACATCAGAAAAATGCTATCATTTGAGGGTTATCCCTAAGATTCACAAACTAGGATTAAAGTCTACATTTTTTTCCTCTTCAATTAGCAGCACTATTATAATCCAACTAACATCAACTCCCCCTCCTTCCCACAGTGACTAATCTATAAATCCCAGTAATTCTACCAAGGCCCACCCACAATTAGTGTGATTACTGAGCTACTACAGTTATCTAAAAAAATAATTATATAGCCACTAAAATTGTTAAGTGAAAAATATGGAAGAGTGCTAACATCACAATCTAAAAACAAACATACAACAGTACTAGAAGTTTTTTTTTTTGTTTTTTTTGTTTTTTTTGTTTTTTAGTAGCAAGCAGAGAAAACAGATAAGGAAGGTTACTGAGTACAGTAGGGTATTTTTAGGTAGATAATTGTAATACCTGAAAGCTGACAAACTGTGATTCATCCCAACCTATATTAAGTGTTAACATGTTCCATTTTTGTCTCTGGATTTTATGTTCAACACCAATGGCTTTCAAATCACTCTGACTACAAATTTGAAACCAAAGACAACAGTTATGTTTTAAATGATTTGCCGAAGCAAATACCAGAGGTAATGTTGGGTCAGGATGATACGAAGTCTTCTAGGGAACTCTTAGAATTTAATTTTAACTGTTTGAACTACACACACACATTGTTGCTCACCCTTTTACTCCCACATCCCAGATTTTCTGCACAGAGTTGAGAGAGAACTTAAAGCAGTACTTGTCATGGAAACTTGAGGAGGTGGGAGAGTTCTTCAGGCACAAATTCAGTACATTTTCACACATAGTACACTGGGGAGTCTGGATTTTTCTTCAGTGTCCAGCAATACCCATAGAGTAAGAGATTTTAGTGGAATTTCAGTTTTGCATATTCTTTTAAAATATTATTAGATAATTAAAAGACTTATTAAGTGTTTTGAAGTTTTACAATTGTTACTAGTAATTAGTAACGTGATAGTCACTATGAAAGACTACTTGGTTAGAAATCTTACTGGAAGACAGGCCTCTGGAACTGAATTGAAGCTAAGTTCATATCATTTTTTAAAATCCAATTTTTTGTAATTAAGGAAGTGCTGACAGACATCACTGGAGGTGGAAATGAGAAAACTAAAATCTTCTCCCCACAATATCTTTTCTCCTTGGCCACAGGTATTTAGTCTTACAAAATTCAAGGATAAAGACATCTTCAATAAGCATTTATTAATCAAAAACATTCCTTTCAGTTTCCAATATAACACAGATGATAAAATAGAGTTCTCCATAACAACTAATTACTTTGTAAGATAATAGCTATTAATATTCAGTGAATAAATACAGAACACTCTCATGTGCCAGGTACCATGGTTGATTTTAGGATACAAAGATCAAGAGTCAAAGTATTTTGGAGTCAAGAACAGGTAAGAAAACATGCAGAAACAAAATGAGAAGATTACTACAGAGGTGAAAACCCATTACAGGGGTACATGAGAAGACACCTTATATAGAAATGGAGTTAGAGAAGGCTCAACAGTATACCAGTCACAGAATTTAGTCTACTTCTCTTCCACAGTTTTTCTGTTCTACCCCCTTTCCACATTTTACCTTACTCTCTACTATCCCATTCTTCATAAGTAATTAGAACACCAAGAATACTGTCTATGAAAGTAAGACATGCCTATCACCCCAAAGTGAGCTCCTTTAATACAACAATTATTGTCCAATTGGGTCACTGTTACACCCACCAATGCCTACAATAGAGCATACCATAAGTGTGTGCTTGGTAATTTTTAAGAAGGAATATTAGAAGTCCAGAAAATCTTTGTATGTCCTATAGCCTTATTCATTGTTCAAGCATGTAACTTCTATCAAGTTTATTTCCCAAAATTAACATACTTCACAAACACACATAATCCATTAAATTTTATTCCAGGAATTTTAGTTATAAATGACTTTTAAAAATCTAAGGCTCAGAGTAGAACACTTATGCATCAAGATACATATCGTAGAGTGAAACCTACTAATGATAAATTCACAATTATTAATAGATGACCCATTATCTGTGAGTGGCTGTGGATGGTTATCTTTAAATTCCTTTATTTATAATTTATAATAAGGTCTACTTATTGCAAGATATTGCTATGATTCTTAATATATTACAGTCAGACATTTTTTCTGCTTTCTTTTTATATTTTGTAAGCATATGTAAACTAGAGTTTTATAAATTCCCTATATTTAAATGTACAATATTTAGCAAGTATATCTCCTGAGACCTTACATGGTGCTTTCATGCAAGTATAGTAACCTTCTTGAAGAAATTATTCAGAGCTTCCAATATTTGAACCAGAGAAAATTAAGTTCCTGAGGGTCAACAAATTTGAATTTGTTTTTTTCAGAAGGAATTACATGAATATATGGAACTATCTTTGGAGGAATCTATTTCAAATATCAAAAATATAAGTGTCAACAATATGTAATTTAACTGTATTTGGATTTACTTCTGTTTTAGTGGCTTTATAATAAAAATAAGATCCATGTGGTCCAATCTTTGCCTTTTGTATTTACTGGATGTTGGTTTTTGTGTTTACACTGATTTTTCTTTTAATCCAGTCTGACTTTTCCAACCCTGACCTTTACCTTAATATAATCTGAATACTTACAGCAGATATCTTCCACTTTGGGCTCTGCTAATATTATTTCCATTTGTACATACCCAGGCAAGTTATAAAGTGGACAATTTTTATTTTCATAATATAAAAAGAACTCTGAGTCTGCAAAGAAAAGGGGAACTGTACAGGACAAATACTGGGCCTTAATCACTTAATAGTTAGCAAATTAAAAAATGGAACAACTAGGAATCAAGGGAACTTTGATTCTAGCCATTGTAACCATTCTAGCTAAGTAACCACCTATTGGGTCTTGGTTTTTCATTTGTAGAAGAGGGCAAATGGACATGTTAACTTCTAGAGTTATCCACCAGCCATACAATACTGATTCTAAGATGTTTGTACCACTTGAAATCTGGCAGACTATCACATCCAACATAACAAGTTTCATTGGGTTCCTGGTTCTATATTACAATAATCTTCTCATATGTTAATCATAAGTTTATGCTAACTTGCTCTAAAGATGAAGCTATATTAAAGTAGTATTGAAATACAACTCTAAATAGTAATTA
Organism: Uropsilus gracilis; assembly: GCA_004024945.1. NCBI lineage: Eukaryota > Metazoa > Chordata > Mammalia > Eulipotyphla > Talpidae > Uropsilus > Uropsilus gracilis. The sequence goes on from PVHY01000320.1 coordinate 117,026, forward strand.
TAACTTTTAATGCCATCACTTAATGTTATCAAAATACAAACTCCTCTGTCCTCTTCTAAGCACATAGTGACAAAAAGTATTAGAATTAGAAACACAATAATAGACAATCCAGCTTTTTTTTGCTTTTCTGAGGCAATAATTTATAACAAATCACTGTCACTTTAAATTCTGTTTTAAAATGGTCACTTGAAGCCCAAAGCTCCTTTGTGAGAAGATGTTATTAAGACCTTTATATTACATTGATAATAATAAAGATATCAGTACAAGGCAACTGAAGATGTTCATAATAAAACTATGAGAATAAAAATGTAGGTGTAAAAAATTGGCCTGGGTTTTTTGGGAAAAATCACCATCCCATTTATTTTGATGACAAACTTGAAACTTCTCTGGGAATTATGAATATGCAAATGTAAGAAATAAGTACAAACAGTAAATGATTTATGGAGCACAACTGTGATAACAAATATGACAAAAACACTTTCTTGTGTTACACACATGTATATCCTTATGTACTGACACTTTCATTCTCCATACATATTTATGAATCTACGCAATAGTGAAATCAAGTCTATTTAAATTTGACATTTTGCTATCATCTCTAAAATGAGTCTGATCAATAAAATACTATTCACAACTTCCTCAAATATACAAATAATTTGCAAAGGTAATCTTTATCAATTTAAGTATTTCATACCAAGGTGTACAGAATCCTGGAGTACAAGAGAATCTTCCTTATTCTTTCCTGTTACAAGACTGCCCCATTAACTTTAATATTGGACATTAAACATGATAATTCTCATTTCTTGTCTCAAGCGAACTTTTAGAACATTTTCTTATAATTTAAGATTTCAAAACCTCCCTCCAGGGCTAAAGTGACCCTTCCAAATTCCTTTAGATGCTATCTTCATTCCATTCCCAGTGTCCCTCTTGGTGAAAATGAATTTTTCATGGGTGTCAATTCCCATTTAAATTATTTCTTGCTTAAAAAACAAGAGAAATGTTTTTTAAAAAGCACGAGTTTTCTGCCTTCCTAAAAAAGGTACCACTTGTTTTTGTCTTGTTTAGTATTCTTTATTATCATTTTCTTACTTTCCATTTTATATAATGCAAAATCACCCTTTCTGATAGAAGATCATTTTTAAGTGAAATATATTCTAATACCTCTCCATATACACTGTACTTTGTCCTTAATCTGACAAACCAAAGCAGGCTGCTCCATGACTATTACTATTATATTCTCTGACTTCTTTTTGCCTTCATTTGACATACCTAAGTGATAGTCATTAACTCAGAGAACCAATGCTGATCATGTGCCCATTGTGTCAGCACCACACCTGAAGGAGGAACATTGCCTCGAATTGAAAGAGTAAGGAGACTGACTACCCTCTACCAGGTAAAAGAAACATGAATTAAAGATTGATGAAAAGATACACTGTAACCCAGAAAAATACTATGACAAATATGGATTAACTAATGACTAGTTATGTGCATGGTAAGATAATGCAATTTTTCCTTTCACTTCCACTAGCCTAATTAAATCAGAAAATGGAGACTTTCAGTCCCTTGTAAATAATTAGTGTTAGGTGGACTTGTTTTTCTAAGATATCTTTCTTCAGGACGACTGCTTTGTTGGAAAGTTTCTTGCTTTCTCTCTGCTCAGAAAATGTTTCATTCAAAACAAGTTCCTTGTTGAGATGGTAGTTTTCAATATCAGTTGCAAGGTGGAATCTTGGGGGCTTTAGGAAGTGTGGATCGCATCTCTAGAGTCTGATTTAATTGATACACCTGGGAATCAAGATTTTAAATGTTATGTGTAGCCAAGATTGAGAAGTACTGCTTTATTTTCCATGTGGTATTTCAAGGACTTGATGAAGGAAAAAAGTATACTAGTTTTTTTATTATATATGATTGGTTAATAAGAAGTATGCATATGTAAGTGCTATTCACTGGAGAAATTTTAGTTTATACACAATTCCATGATCCTTTTCTTAATCTTCCATAATTCAGTAATTCATATTGACCTTAATATATCCTCCATAGAATAATTAGAAAAAAGTTGTAGAAAATCAATTTTAATTATAATCACTTTAGAGGTTGTATGTTGAAAAGATGTTCTTTGAACATTATTTACAATAATGAAAAGAAGAAACTATCAGTACAGAATTGATTAAGTAAATATTGTTAGATGTATACATTCAAATTAAAAAATGTCATTGCATACGTTCTGAAGATAAACATATCCAGGAAACATTGTTAAATGGAAGAAAATCAGACTTCTGTTTGAATGAAATAATGTTTCTATTATAATTATATGTGTATAAATACCTATAAATTTTTTCACAATATAAAAAAACCACATCTAGAAACATGATACACTGTAGATAGAATATGTTTCACTTTTTATTCACATACATAATGCTCAGCTTTTTAGAAGAATGCATTCTTTTATTTGAAGACTTCAACATTCTGATTTTAACAATTTCTACACAACAGACTTGTTAACCCATGAATGTTATGAAAAAATATTCTATGATTTCAATCATAAAGTAATGTAGAATTTTATAAAACATTGCATAAATTCAGAAAAAAATGACCAAATGGCAATTTACAAATGAATTCTGCTTATCTGGCAATGTGATCTATTATTTTCCAAATATAATAAATTGGTCTCTACTTTCATTTTACTACATGTGATTATTTTATAATAGTAGTAATAAAATATCTCTCCATTAATGCAAAAATAAGAACTAGCCATATTCATTGGTACAGAACCAGTCATTACAGATATTAATTTCTCTAGCAATTAAACAATATCCTTCAATACTATTTAGTGATATATTTTGTTACTATGTAATAAAAAAAATCCATCAGATAGTTACACACTCATAGTCACAGATAACAACTGTAGTTCTTAAGAATTTTGCTGAATTTTGTCTAACAATTAATGGCATCTGCCTTTATTCATCCAAAACTACCTTTTGACTCTAATTCACTGTGACTCTTTATTCATCACAGAATACATTAATACATATTCAACATTGTCTGAGTTTATTATGTTATGCAGTTAGATGTAATAATTTTACAAATCATTGCACAAAATTGCACAGTAACAAGTAAGGAAATTATGAGTCAGTCAGATCTAAATACTCTAAATGTCTTTATCCAACAGAGTAACTCTACTAGGTTTATATATAAGTAGCCATGTTCTTTTATTTAAAAAACAGGGTTACTGAAAGGAAGGTTATGGCAGAACACAGGTGACCGACAGATATTTGTGTTTTCTCCCCTTAGCTCCATCTTAGAACTAGAATATATAAAGAAAGAAATTATTAAATGTGATTCACTAATATTTAAATTTCTTCTTTATCTTTCCACCTCTATTCTGCTTAGAAAAAGTTCGTTTTGGAATGGGAATATCTTAGAGTAGCAGTATGACAGAATAAATAGAATATTGAGTTTGTAGCCAAATAAATAGGACATCTTTGTTTGCCATATATTTGAGTATCACCCAATTTTTTGATAAGGGAAATAAATTTAATAATTTATAATAATAAACTTACTTTATCATTTTATTATATATCCAGTACACTGTAAATGACCTTTAATGCTCTTTGTGGTATTTAATTAAAAATAATATTTTGCTTTTGTCAAGTGATACCATGAAGTGTAGTTATGTAGTTAGGTTCAGGGAATGACTAATATAAATGTTGCCAGATTCTAAACTTAAGAAGTACTTGAGCTACTGCCATATCCCTAATTCTTAGTTGAGGGATACCGACCATACTCAAATTGCTAGTAATATTTGTTATCTGATTTTGTCTCTGACATGAGAAAAATCATTCAGTTTTTTGTCCAATGTTGAGCAAGATTGACAGATGTATGGAGACTGCACTACCTGGATGTACATAATTTACTGCTGTGTTTTTAATGCATGTTTTATCCTTTCATGCTTGATAATTGGGATCTTTAGATCTAGATCTGTGTCTACATTATTAATGTGAAATGGAGAAGAATGACATTTATATCGATAAATATGTAGGAGTTCTTTAGAGGGGAAATATATTTTGTTTTGGATAGTCTGAAGTTAATGTTTAAGCAGTCTGAATTAATTGAATATTTTACCAATTCTCCATCTCACTGATTAAACATATAATGGAGTCTATTGTTGCTATAAGGAAGCCCCCAAAACATAAGATTTGAAACCACACAGGTAAATCTATCAAATAATATAATAGGTACAAAAACAATATAGCTAACCAATACTAGTCAGTCAGTTCAATGTTAATTCTTTAGTTTCAAGAGTTTTTACAGACCAAACTTTATTTTGGCAATTAAAATTTGTTTGTCCAAACTATATTATATATAAATGCAGTTATTAATATAAACAGTTGGACATTTTGTGCCTTTGCATCACACAGAAATTCTGACATAAGATACTGTAATTTATAATATAAGGAACTTATTAAATATTTAATCTGAGTAGTCATTTTTCATACCTTACCTCAAATGTTCCAACTTAAGAAAACAATTTTGTATTAAATAATTTTTTCTCAATTGCATTTACATTAGATTTCCTGATGCATTATTTTGGCAATCATCTATCCCATGCACCTTCCCTCCACAACTCCCCACCCAAACAAGAGAGAAAGAAAATAGCTTTTAATTAATCAGATGCCTGATTTCTTTTCTTATAAAAACTGTAGGAAATCTCATTAAAAAAAAATAGTGGTACCCTAACCTAGAAATCACCACGCTTATTTCATTATATAGCAGGCAGGGAGGCAAAGTCAGGGGTAAGTAAGCGCAAGCAAAGGAAAATTTATCCAAACAGATACATCCAATTATTGATACATTACAACTTCAAAATGAAAGATGACCAAGAACCAACAAGAAAATGCAAAAGTGGAATTGGAAACCTCCCCAAATTATTTCCCATTGACACATTCATGTTGTAAAAACCATACTGTATAAAACAATTTTCTATAAGCAGCTACTTATGCATACATTAAAGCACTCACTCAGAATACAGACTAAGCACTTACTAGGTTCTAGGCATCTTACATGCCAGGATAATACCACACAGTCCCTGTCATTGAAGGACTCAGTATTCTTCAAAAAGAGGAAATTTAACATAAAAAAATTAGAAATTTTCTGTCATCATTGAAGGTAATAACCTCAGAAAAATTTCTAGCAATATTTTCTTATGTGTAAGACAAATAAAGAAAGAGGGAAATGCAGAGGTAGGAGCAAACCTCTACATTTTATTGGCTTGAAATGAATGATCTGCTCACAAGCTTTTAAGTCCCCAAACCTCTTCACAGGAACTAACTAACCTGAGAAAAAATCTCTGAAGATGATATTCCCAAAGTGGTTCCTGGGTCAGAAACCAACAACCATTTCCCTAGAGGCAAAGACAGAAACTTGTCTGTGTTTATGATGAATGCTCTTAGAGCCCCAGTCCACTAAATGTCCTGTAGAGCTCTGAGAACATTGTAAGTATTTCTTTTCATGACACAAACTCTTCCTGAGCTCTCAACATCTAGCCTCTAGAGGGTAGAATTTATCTAGTAGTAAAATAAAATTTCTTTCATTGTGAAACTTTTAAGTGCCTAAGAGAACAAATCAACAAACTATAGTTTTGCAGAAAGTGAGGGAACACTGCCCTATAAGAGGTTCCCAATATGCTCGGACTGGCTACATGCCTTAAAGTTACTCCTGGAAATTTAAGCAGTATGGCCTGCTGTGTCCCAGGAATGCAGTTCCTCACCCAGGAAAGGGATATTGCTCCAGAAAAGAAAGAGACCAATGGGCCAAGCATCAACCAATGACTGCAGGGAGAGAGGAGTCAAAGTAACAAGAGAGGGGTTGGGGGAGTGGGGAAAGAGGTGAACCATTTTTCCAGGGGTCAATAACTATACATATATGACTAATGTCTTATGAAAATAATAAACTTTTTAAAAATTTAAAAAAAGAAAATGAAGTAACAAATTATATCATGATTAAAAAAATAGGTAGACTAGATCTTTCAAGAAGATACACAGGTGACTGAGAAATTACCGAAACTGAAGAATAGAATGAGTCTCTCATTTTCATGCAGAAAAAGTATAAAAGTATTTCTAAACAGTGAGAGTCTCCAAGCCCCATTTTACACAGTCATGAAAAGAGTATACACAGCAGCACACACTAAGAGTTCTGTCCTAGAGTTTGTTCCCTGACTATCGTGATCCAGATGGGGCTAACCACAGGATGACAATGGCTCACTATTGTATAGTTCCCCTATTTCATGCAACTGAGGAGACTAAGAAAATTATGTCTAATCTCTTATCATCACATTTGCAGAATCTGAAATTCCAATATTGGAACTCCAATCATTTGAATTAAGTGAAATTTTTAATTAGTTTCAAGGCTACTGTCATTATCATTTTGAAGATATGAGAAGCTAATCATAGAAATGGTGTGGGTCATTACCATCATGTAGCAGGGGTGTCCTGAACATGGGAGGGTAAAGTGGCAGTTGTTGAGATAGACAGAGAGGCCTGAGATTGGATGAGAAAAGTCCTAAGTGGTAATTCAATATCTCAAGAGCTTGTAGTTCTTCATTTCTAACAAAGTAAACATACTTTTTTTTTTTTTTTTTTTTTTTTTGGTGGTGCATTAGTACATCTTAGACACATTCCTATGATGGATTTTATTTAATGATCCCTCCTCCTGCCCACCCTCTCTCCTCCTCCCTTAAAACCTTTCTTCTTTCAAAAAGGATTTGAAGGAATATTACCCATATATAAAAAGGAATGAAGTTTTGAAATATGTCACAACTTGGGTAAACCTTGAAAACATGATTTGTGTAATAAATCAGACACAGAAGGACAAACACTATGATTCAACTTACAAGAGATACCTAATATAGGTAAATTCATAGAGACAAAACTGAGACTATAGGTCACCAGGGAATGGGAAGAAAGAGGAAAAATTATTGTTTAGGAGGAATAGAGTTTTTGCTAGGGAGGAAAAAAAAAGAAAAAACTGGATAAAGATAGCAGTGATAATTATACAACATACATATATTTAATGTCATTGAATTACACACATAATTAAAAAGATAAACATTGTTATGCACATTTTACCACCATAAGAAAAATGGGTGGAATGAGTATGTGTGCTCATGTATATGTGAGAGAGAACTGGAAGTGAAATAAGAATAGGAAAATAGGTAAGTATATATAGTGAATGCCACTGAGTCCCACATAGTGATTGAAGCTAAAATGTAAATTTTGCTCTGATAATTTTTGGCAGTTGAGAAAAATTTACAATGTTCATTAAAAAAATGCTAATATATATATATATCAGTATGTTGATGTGTCAAAAAAGTTAAGAAAAATAAAATACCATCTTGGATTTGTGTTAGGAAACAACTGATGGGCAGTGGACAACAACATCAATAATAATAACCACATAAGCCTCAATTCTGATGATGCTCAAGACAAGAGCAGTATTTTGCCAGAAAGGGAGAGAATAGATAGTGAAAACATTATTAACATGACCATTGATTAAATTTGCAACACTATTAATATGTCTTAAATCTGTAACTGTCTGGAGCTAGTTAGGATATGATCCAAAGATTTCAGCCCTTAAAATAGGGAACTATGGTATAATTGATGTTTATAACATTGAAACATGAGTCTTTAAGAAAAGATCAATCCATATTAAAAGCTCAGTTTAAAAATCAGTGAGGCTAAATAATTTCCTGAATTGGATATTATAATAATAAAGAATATTAAGGGAAAAACTGGGGAAATGCAAATAGATTCTATCATTTGCTGAATAGTTATATAACAATGTTAATTCCTTAATGTAAAATTTAACATTTTATGAAACATTAAAGAAAATCTGCATGAAGATAATGAAAACTGCCTTTACTAAGCTTGCGACTTTTTTAAAATCTAAAATTATTTCAAAATAAAAGGTTTATTTTTAAAAATGTGACCTCAAAATATACAGTGGTACATGTAACATAAAAAGATCTTCAATACAATAGTAAATGAGTAAACTCTTGTTTATGTAAGTAAATTTTAGTTATTTAACAAATATTTATGAAAATGAACCATTTACACGTCTTTTATATAAATGAAGGATTGTTCTAATACTACACAATATTACTGAATAAAATATCTTTCAAATCACCTCTTTTTTTCCAGTTAACTTTTAGATCCTAACTAGCAGCACAAGTGAACTTGCTTGCACAATGAAATTGACTGCATTTTTCTAGTTGGTTTTTCTTCATTAAAAGTAGTTAATTCATATCCATTTTTTTCTTATATGTTCCTTCATATAAGCCAAAGTCAAGAATCCTATCGTATTCTTGATTTTTTTCTTTCCTCCTCTTTTACTATATGCAATCTGTTGTCAACATTTACTGATTTCACAATGCCACTATCACTATTACCACCAAATAAGGTGTGTCTGTAAATTGTGAAACAAATATAATTTTATTTTAATTTTGTCATTTATTTAAATTAGTTTAGATATTGTGTATTACTTTTATCATCTATCATTTAATTTTTTATTACCCCTAGCCAATGCTATTAACTAAGACACTCTCTCCTCTCTCCATGGAACTGTGTAATTTTCTGAAAGTCACATCTGGCCATATTTTTCTTTTGTTCATAAACTTTCAGTGTGCGCTTACATGTTGCTACACAACTTGCTCCTATGGGACAAAAGACCTTGCTTGGCATTAGATTCCTCTCATCTGCCCACAGTAAAACTTTTCAGTTCTCACTTCAGCATTCTTTCCATGTATCCTGAAAACCAAAGTGAACTACTTATTGCTTCCCTACAATTCCTTATTTCCATATATTTATTTACACTCCTCCCTGGGTGTGAATTTCTTTCTATCTCTGAGCTCAAATCTTGTCCAGTGTTCCAAAGCTACCAAAAAGACACTTCTTATTAAAAAAAAATCTTCTTATGAACCATCTGAAAGTAGACTCTTGTGCTAAATACCCTTGGTATTTCAGCTATACCTCTACTGTTTTATATATCACCTTTTCCTCGGATTTTGAATTATTTGGTTTCCCATTTTTCCAACAAAAATGAATCAAAACTCCTTCAAATGACTATCTGACTGGTCTTTGGGCCCCTAAGGTAACTGAATAACAGATGCTATAACAATACCTCTCAAAAAATTTAAGCACATGCCATGAATTTAAATAATCCCTAATCTCTTATTGTGCTCCCAGGAACAAATCCTCAGTTACTGAAGAATGTTGCAGTGTCTCAACAGTCATTTTTTTTTCCACCTTTCTGAATGTTTGTGTGCCCCTCCCCAAATCCATATGCAGGTTAGGTGATATCCTAACCTCCACATGATGGTATTAGGAAATGGTACCTTAAGAGATAATTAAATCATGGGTGGAGACTTCAAGAAAGGCATTAGTGCCCTGATAGGAGGGAATCCAGATATTCTCTTGCCTTCTTTCCATCTGTATGGGTAGATGGAAAAGATGGCAGTCTACAATATTGGACTCTTAGGAGTTCCTAATCATGCTAGCACCAAGATCCCAGGCTTCTCATCTCCAGAACTGTAAGAAATAAATTGTTTTTTCTAAGTCACCCAGTCTATGTCACTTTTTTCTAGCAGCCCAAACTAAATCAGCAGTCTAAACAATTTCATGCAAATGTTTTAAGCAACCACTGGACACACAACTTCTCAAGTTATCTGGTTCTCTATCACAAATCAACTAGCTTCTATAACAATTACAAGGTAGACCTTGCAATTACCGATTCTCAACCTTAAACTTGCCACTCTTTCTGCATATTTCCCCTTCTGCTCATCACTTTTTTCTTCTGTACATTTGCTCTAGAAGTCCCTCTTCACAATTCTTTAGCCCAGAAGCACCTACACCTAGTTTATTCTCTCCCTTTTCCACTTAGATTTCATGGAGCATAATTCACTATGATCACAGAACAATATTCTGTCTTAATGTATCTGCGTTTTTGTTAAGTGTTCACATTCATTTGGTATAACTCCACTCCTGGTTAACTCCAACTTTCCAGTTGTGTGTGCTTACAACCAAATAGTTCAAGATGTGAACATGGCAGGAGGAAAATCATACACCCATGCTGAGTTCATAATTCACTGGAGATAATATTTATGCTATGATACATTAGGAGGGGGAAGAGGACAGTTATTTATAACAGACATCAAATAAACAATATTACTAACAACTCTCTATACTTTTTTTCTGATAAATACTTTCACTTATTTTTTGAAACTATTCTTATACTGTCCCCTTTCTTCCCCAATACTCCCCCCTTCTCATAGTCCTCTCAACTTCTGAGAAGAAAAGCAGTGAAACAAAAATTTCCAGATCCTCCCATATTTGCATGAATGCGCGTGTGCGTTCACGCGCGCGCGCGCACACACACATACACCATCTTCTGAGTCTGAGCCATTCAATATACTTCTTCCAAAGACAGGGTAAATTGTCCTGCCCCATAATTATAGTTCACTCCTCATTTTGGTTCACGTTAATAATGCTTTCTTGCCTACAAGGACTTTGGTTCCGTAATTATTCCCTCTTCTCTTTATCATCAAGACATCTCTTTTTAAGTTCTTCATTACTCCATCTCAACAGTATACAGATTTGTGACACTATCCCCCTTAAAAAAAAGATAAAATAATTCCATATCCTTTCCAAATAATGCTCCATTTCTCTGTCTTTTATATCAAATCTCCAGAAGAATCAACTACCTCTGCAGTTTGTCATTCTCTCTTAAGTCCACTCAAATCAAATTCTGTTTTTAACCATTCCAAAGAGTGTGCTTTTGACTCACGACTAACGATCTTTGCATTTTCCAACCCAGAGGGGAACTCTCAGCTCTTACTGTTACTCCAACTCTGACAATCATTTAGCAAGATTTTATTTCACTTTATGCTAATAAAAATTATTTCTTAACTGGTTTTCATGATTCTATACTTTCTTAGCTGCTTCTTATGGTATTTCTCTGCTCCTTCCTCTTCTCTACATCTAAAAATTAGCAACCCCAGACACAACCTGGATTCCTTCCGTCTTCCCTCTCTATCTTCAGATTCAGTGATCAAATCCAAGTCCCATGGTTTTCTGAAATATTCATAAACTATCCACTCTAAATCTGTATCTCTAGGTTCAGTACTTCCCTGAATTCCAAACTTGAATATTCAACTTCTTACTCAAATTTCTCAGCAGACTATGTAGTCAACATCTCAAAGTTATTATATCCAAAACTGAACTCCTGGTCCAATAAGACTTCTCAAGTTAACACCATTCAACCAATAAAAAGCATCTCAATCATTTGAATGCTTAGGTATAAACTGGAATTATTCTCAACTCCTTTCTATACTCACACCCAATTAAATCCTTCAGAAGCTTTTATAAACTCCTCCCTTGATATTGATCTTGTGCACAACTTACTCATACTCTCTACTTCAAAATATTGTCTCTTCTTACCTGAATTTCAGCAACAGAGTGCTGAATGGTCTTTAGCTTGTTGTTACCTCTCTATATTACTTGACACAATGCTCTGTAACTAATCTCAAATCTTTACGGAACATTTATTATGTGCCAGGGATTGGCACAAAATTTATCTTTAAAACATAAATGAAAAGTTTAGCTATTGTCAATTATATGGACAAATTGAAGGAAAGTGGTTTAAAAAAACTTGGCATAGTCACACAGTAAGTAGATAAAGATAACTTAAGTCTTTACTCAATTACTGGACTATAACAGCCTCCAAACCTATCAAATAATTTATTTGTACTTGTAGAATGTCAACTCCTTGAGGAAAATTTTAAATGTAATTATATTTAGTTTTTAATACTCCCTCAACTGTAGGCACTCAGAAAATAATGAATGGATGAAGAAATGTTTTCCTTTAAATGTTCTCTTCCCCCTCCTAATTGGTAATACATAACAAACAACTTATATTTACCTCATTAAATCACAACCTAAATGATTTAGAGTCAATAGGTTCTGTGTAGACCAAGGAGGGTTTGCCTGAGAGAAAAATCCTTGAGATATAATATGTTGAATAGCATTCTTTTTGCATTTTCAGTACATTTTTAACAAATGAATTCCTGGTAGCCTGCTATACCAGAAATGATGATTTCCAAAATGGGGAATTACTGATATGTTCAGAAATCAAAGCAATAAGAATTTTATGAGTACTTTTAAAATCAGCCTGGAATTACTCAAAGACACCATGAATTCTTAAAAAATACAAATATCAATTACTCTAGTAGCTCTTGGAAGAAAAGTAGTACATTTTTCAAAGGAATATGGAGAAACGAATTTTAATCATAGCTCAGTGACATAATGGTTTCAGTTAAGAAGTATATTAGAAAATAATCTGTAATCTTGGAAAGTTTATAAACTCTCTCTCAAATGTGTTAATATAAGAAATGACTTTTTGAATGCTAATTAATCTAATTGAATTTTACTGGAAAAAGCAATATAAATTGCAAAACTGTTGTCCAACTAAGCACTATTCTAAAGAATTTCATTTCCTTTGCATTAGAAATGAGGAATTTCTATTTCCTTTTCAAATGTCAGCTTTTTTCTCACTACTCATTTCCTTTCATTTTTATTTATCTAATAATTTGATAATATTTACATGTGTTGGATTCCATTTTATGTGCTTTATATATTAATTCTGATCCTCTTAATAATCATGTGAGAAGAGAAACTGAGGCACAAATTGATCCACTTCTGCTACACCTTTGACATTCTGAGTTACTATACCTGTTCTAAAAAGTGAGGGAAAAATAGAATATATAGAAAATATGTTTACAATTTGGGGAAATGAGATAATTCATCATCAATGAAAGAAAAATTTTCAGTTCACATATGTATTTGAAGAATTTAAAAAACTTAAATGAATGTTTTCAGAAACAATTAAAATTTACTTGTAGAAATTAAAAAAATTAGCAGTAAGATAAAATGACTTTGGGGGGATTTTTAATGCAATTACTTAAAAGAAAGCTTGTAAATATCTGCAGGATAAAATGAAAACCTTTAATCCTGGAGAAATAGTGAGTGCAAAATAGTTAAGTTGTGGAGATAATAAAAAATTCTGCTGTTTATAAAAAAAACAAAACGAGGAAGAAGAAACATCTGCAGAGCAAAGGAGAGTGGATAGTGGGTATTCCTACGTGAAAGACAAAGATGTTAGATAAGAAGTCAGGTGGACAACTGGAGAAGAGCTTGGAACACCTACACAGAGCAAACATAACTCATGACCTTTTGCATGCATAGTTATGTTCACTTAAATGAGCAGGTAACTTCATAGATCATTTGACTGGTTTCTTTTTGCAGCTTGGAGGGAAAGTGGAAGCAAAGATGAAGCATAAGTGACAGGGCTGAAGAAAGATAAAGACCTGAAAAGTAAAAAAAAAAAAAAAAGAAAAAAAATCTACAAGTACAAGTGCATTAATCAAGTTATCTTATATACAGAAACATTATCTATACACAGGTGGACAGGGTTTCAGAGTAATAGGGAGATGCCAAATAATCCATACACATAAGAAGTGATCTTTTATTTATATACATAGTTTAGCAATATTTTTGTCTGGTGGAAACTGGTATTACCATTATAAAAGAAAAAAAAACAACCTCAAACAGTATTAAATCAAAGCAGTAAAATGCCTTTATACTTAAACTTACTTGGACAAAAAACATGGGCTAAGTGCCTTCTGTATTGAAGGTACTCTGTCTAAACCACCAAGATTATCAATTTAGGTTGACCCTGCCCATCACACAACCTAAATCATGTAAATGAGGCTCTAAACATATAGCATGTTTTATATTTCCTAATATTCATTTGGATTTGTAAGCCTAGGAAAAAGAGTCCATTTCTCTGTAAATGGCAGAATTTTCTCTAGTGAACAAATAATGAATCCTAAAGCCTTAGCTAGATCTTAAAACTGATAAAATAGAGACTATAATTTCCCACTGGATGTTAGCAGTTTTACAGAACTGTTATGTACTTTATAATCAACAAATATTAGTTAGCACTGGTATATGAACAGATGTATTTAGCTTCATATGTTTTATATGCAAACAGCTAAGGATAGACACCATAATATTACAGTTTCAGATTTGATCTCATCTTATTTCAACCTTAAATTTTGAGAATTTATGGTAACTGTTTTATGCACAATAGAAAATTTCTCACTGTGCTCTTTGCTCTAAAATATCTGGCCAGTTTTTAGTTAAAAAAGAAAGAAAGAAAAAAATACCCTTGTATCTACTCTGGAATGTTTTACGGGCAAATCTAATTTTCTGTTTATTAGAAAAAAAATGTCTGTTTTGGCATTCAAAATTCTTTCTTATATGCTCCTGAATATTTGTTAACTGGCAAAAATATGAAAGACAATACTTATGGTAGAAGCATAATCCACCTAGTTTATTGCAAGCCCTGGAGTTAATATTTTCCTAGTCACAAAGTAATATAAAAATCACTATCACAGATGAAAGGAAAAACATATACTGCATATTTACCCTGAATCAGGAAATACAGAGCACCACAAAATAAGCTGCAATGTTTTCTGAAATGGGTTTTAAAGACTTGAGAACAGTTGGTCAGCTCTCCAAATTACCCAACCCTAACTCCTCCACCTCTAGTAGGAACTCTTCTCTACATTCTGAAGATTTTGATAATTAGAGTTTTAGCTCAAAGCTTAACCTATCAAAAGATCATTTTTCATCATGCCTGAGCTATAGAGAAAGGAAGTATCCCTCTCACATCAAATGCATCTCTGTAAACCTATTTTCCCAGGGAATCCTCTGGAATTCTGAATAGCAAGTTAGGAGAAAGTTCAGGGTTTACTTCAAAGACTGAGAAAGGATGCCAACATCCTAAATACCAGAACCCACATGACACACACCCATATGTCAGAACTCTTTCTATAAATTTTATTTTCTTTACTTTTCCTCCTTGACTCCTTACAGGGAGATCTTGAGTCATTTCTAAGCTCCTATGAATAGTCCCTTAGCAACCATTTAAATAGGATTAGCTGCAACTGTTCTCTATTTAAAGGTGCTATATTATGAAAATCCCAGTATAGACAGAGACAGACTGGGTTGGGGGTAGGGGTAAGCATTTGAAATAAGCTTGAAATCCTTCAAGCCCATTTAAAATTATCATTTAAAAAAAGATAAACTGATTTCCCAAAAACAATATTGTGGCCTGAAAAATTAGTTTGTCAGACAAACTTGGCAGTCTATCATTTAGTATTCCTTCCTGCCTCTCTCTTTTGCAAGCATGTCAATTTGTCAATCTGTCCTATAGACCGACGATGACCCATACTAACATTTTATTATAGGAGCCTGGGACATTTATTTTAAGACCCTAATTAACAAAAGTTTTATAATTGCAATATAAAAATATATATTACTCATCTTTCATGTGACAACATTACACACTTATTTCAAATAAGTGGGTCTTTTAATGGAAAAGATATAGAATTCAGAAATTTTGTGGCTACATTAAGGCATTCACACACAACAGACTTAGTAATCAGATCAAGTAACTTTTGCTTAAATAAAGTGAGTCTGAGTTCATTTCCTTTAAAGAGTTCAAACTATATGTGATTGCAGTCAACTGATTCAGAAAAAAAGGATGTTGTATGCATTTCAAGAAGCTTTAACAAGGTCTATTTTTCACAGTGGTTTTTACCTAGAATTTTTTAATAAAGGCATCTGTCTTTTGTCTGCAAATAATACTGAAACAGCAAATTCTTCTTTCCCAGGGCACTATGTTCACAAAAGACAGCAAATACACTTCTCCTTTAAAATTCTATTTATTTTTTAATAGATTCTTCTGTTGGACAATATGATTCAGTACCTAATACATAATACTTAATAAATATTTGTTCAATTAAATTGAATGTTTAAGTTTGTGTTCATTTCTAAGACCTAATATTTGCCAATTATTTCACCAAGACCTCTTGAGTACCTTCTTTACCATTAAAGAGGTTCCACATCATTGCAACAAGTAATTTTTGAGGGAAGATTATGAGACCATCCTTGGGAATATGCTCTGACATTTTAAATAAATATGTCAACATGGTAAAGATAAAGATTATTCAAAGTAAGCACATATATTCATTATTTACTATAGTTTAATAGAATATGATAAATGACAAAAATTAAAAGTTAGATTACTTAGATTCTATCCCAATATTGTATATATCAGTTTTAAGATTGCTTTATGAGATACACAAAGGTGCAAAAAATAACGTGGGAAAGAAGACATGGTGAAAGTAAGTAATTTCAGTATCAAGAGATTTATATTCAAATATTTCTATAACAAAGCACATTTGGATTAAGTGAAAAATGTAATACCTAAAACAACAGGAAAAACAGAAAATGTCCCTGCCTCTCTGAAGCATTCTTACATTGCTTCTGATATAACTTCATAGAATACACAAGAGACAAGGCTGAGTACTTGTTCTTAAGCTTACTTTTTTATCTTTAGATTTTTTTTTCTACACCTAATTCCAAATTCTTCTCCGGACTCATATGACTATTTTCAGGATATGAACTTGAAGATTTAATAAAAACTTCTATCTCTGAGAGAGCAGCAAAAATGTGGGGACATAACAGCACTCTTTTTGAAAGTGAAAAGCATTGTGATACCAGTGAAGAGAAAGGATTTCTTTCTTTCAGTGGGAGTCTTAAATAGAGATGTGATGGGGTCAAATTTAAGATAATAAATTTAAGAGAAACAGTGAGGCTAAATTCAAATGGGAATCCCTTAAAAGCCTGTCACATGGTTTTCTTCCTATATACTGACTCACCAGCTCCAGATGGTGTCTTATAATTTTCACAAGAGCCAACAAATTTTTGAAAAATAAGTGACCATCAATCTTTCACCTTTACATAGATGTACATTAGGCACCAAAGTTTTCAATAGTTTTGCAAATTTAAAAGCTATAGTAATGAGATTTTGTGAGAACAAATCTAGTCTTTATGTTAAAGAGATCTACAGATAGAAATCTTTACAATGGCTATTTTTGCTACCTGTTTGAAACACAGTGTGAGGATCTAGTGAAGCTTTTTTCAGCTGTTATTTGAGTAGACCACAAAGATAGTGCATTTACATCATAAAAATATTCAACTTATAAGAATTTCACCATATGCATATGATGAAGAGTTAAATAATAAAATCATTTAGATAGTCGTGAGGAATGCATTCACCATTCAAGTTCTCTCTATAACATTTACCCTAAGTGAGGATGAGAATCTGGGGTAGTCCTAGCTCCTGTATGACTCTCACATACTGAAGGCCTCTCCAATTGAGAAAGAATAGTATTCAATGAATACTATGGCACATAGACACGTCATTTTTATCTAATATTAGCCTTAAAACATAAACCAACAACATAATCTGGTGCTCAAAGAGTTTTAGCAGCCTCCCCCAGGGGGTGAACTGCCTGTGTGGGTTATAACAGAGACAACGTGTCTGTTGAGCCATCAATGTGGCTGCTTCCAGAGGATTTTGCAAAAGTAATTTCAATACAAATTTTCACTTTATCTACTGTAATTACTTCAGAAGCTAATGCCCATATCAGATTTGATTTCATTGTCAAATTCATCCTTGCTGAGTTTTAGTGGAAAATTCTCATCTGGCTCCTGAAACCAGATTGGCAGATTCATTTAATCTTTTGAAGCTAATTGATCTCCCCAAGTTCTATCTTTTTTATCAAATGATATAGCAAAAATAATAAACAACTAACCTTTGGCTCAAGGAAAGATGTCAAGTTATCAGAAGGCACCTTTTACACACCTCCCTGTGAATACACAATTCACTTAGAAGTAAGCTCAGATAACATCTTTTGTTCCCTGTGTCTGCACTCTGCCACCTAAGGCACAGAGTTTCTATGAAAAACAATATTGCATGCACCATATGTCACCAACAACACAAAAAATTATCTCAAGAAATCCTGTATCACAAAAGTTACAGAATGAAGTGGAGGGAGAAAGAACCCTTCAAAATCAAGAAAGTGAGCAGTAAAAAATAAACACAAGTCATAAAATTTGGGTGATATTCAGAGAAGCAATAGGAGACATTTTGTTGAATTTTTGCCAACTTGGTACTAGTAAATATGAATCCATTTCACAATCTTAAAAATTTATTTAATAAAGACCACCAAATGAATACGAAAATGCCATAGCACTGATAATTGCAAAATATCATGCAGAATATAAGACTGCATGCATGATTAAAAAGTTAGACTATTCCAAGAGTTTAGTAAGCATAATGTGGCCCAGTGTGTATTCACGGGCTGGACATTGTGCACCAACTGGTCAACAGTGACTGTGCCAGACCCTGTTGCCAGTCCAGGGATCTCACAGTCAGCATATTGACTAAAATATGTCCAGCTC
The DNA here is from genome assembly GCA_004024945.1 of Uropsilus gracilis. Lineage (NCBI taxonomy): Eukaryota > Metazoa > Chordata > Mammalia > Eulipotyphla > Talpidae > Uropsilus > Uropsilus gracilis. The sequence continues at coordinate 135,451 of PVHY01000320.1, forward strand.
AAGAATGCACAACATTTCACTGTGTTCCACAGTTTCCACAGTCAGACACATGCACTGAAACCTTTATTTTACTTATTTCTTTGTCCTTCTAAAATCAGGTATTTTTAAAATGTTCAAGTTACCCCTTGAGCCTTGAATTGTCAGACAGTCTGAGTGTCTATGTAAAGGACATTTATTTTTTATTTTCTCCTGTACCAGGTAAAAGTGTGTGCACAGAAATACTTCTCCCTAATTTCCAGTCTTCCAAATAACCTGACTACTAAAAAGTTCTGTCTTATGCATATATAAACCAACTGCCCTATGCTATAGTTTAGATCTCTAAACAGACCTACAGGGTAGTGTTGAAATTTTCTGAGCATCCAGCTTACAGCAAATAATCAATGTTTAGAAAGATGTGAGTTGGCTTGTCACCATGGCTGCTTTTGTATCTACAAGAGGAGGCAGAAAGCATAACATCTACAACATGAGGAGTACAAGGAAAGGCACTTTTTTCCTGCATACAAACAGTGTAAGTTTTATTATCATCATTACCAATAATTACAAATCACTTCAGATAAATTAAAAACTAGTTCTGACACGTACATTAAAAAAGAGCTTCTTGAAAGTTTAATAAGCTCAGTAATAACTTACACAATCACATAATTGTTGTTAATTTTAGTATACCTCTGTATTTCCTGCTGCAAGCCAGAGCCAAAACATTTAATTAAGCAATTAATTAATTAAAATGAATGAAATATTCCTGAAAACTCAAAGACCCTAGAGAATTAGATTAGAAAGGTGAATCAAGAGGAGAATTCAGGAATACCTCAGCTAACTTGTGATTAGGTTGTTTGCCCCAGAGATTTCACAAACTCAGTCAACACTTCTGATATGTTAAAATGCAGCTCTTGAAAAGCCTGACACTGAACTGATCATGTAGTATTAAGAAAACACAATTTCAGGGAAAAAAAATAAATGTAAGTATGAAATATAAACTGAAAATGCTGTAGAACCAAAATAGTGATATTTGAGAAATTAAGACTCAAACTCATGATATTTGGGGTAATTAAGGAATTGAGATTAAATTATTTTTTAACCTCATTTTCTTCTCTAATCATCTCTTAAGGGCTTAAATATGTGCTCTTTGCAAAACAAATATTTTACTCAATGACTTTGACTCTGAGTCTTAATTTTCTAAACAAAACTATATGGTGGTAGGCAAAACACTGTAAAAATGTTAATTACCAGATGAAAAGGTTCATTTAGGCTTGAACAAAACATATTGTAACATCATCATGCTGAAGGGAAAATAATAGGGGGTGCTCAAACTTTACCAATGACTGTGCAGTCAACACAGCATTCCCTTCCTTTCTAAAGGCATTGTTCTTCCTCATCCACAGTTTGTGTTTTGTCTGTAATGCCTCAGAGCCTACAAGTAAATTAAATACCCTATATGCAGCCACATATATAGTTAGAGATGTTGTCTTCACCCAGAGAGGCTGACTCACCTAAAAGAAGAAGCCAAAGAGAAAGTGCTCATAGGAAGCAGTTCCCCCCTGCTATCTGCCCAGCGATCTCCTCCAGAAGTTATCCCTTCCAGCAAACCTTAGGAAAATGGCATAAAGTTGGATCACCCAGCACAGGGGGGCCAAGGGCCAAACAAACAAACAAAAAAAAATCACCTCTCCCTGGAAATAGGAAATGACTGGCATTATAAAGGAATGAATGCTTCATCTTTCTCTTTGGGAAAACTTCCCATGGAGGTTCTCATCTTTCTGTCTCCTGTAATGAAGAGGAATAATAATAAAGAAAAAAGAAGGAAGATAAAGTACCTAAATTTCTTTGTGATTACTCCTTCTTTCACCAGAAAAGAAATAAAAAAGAAACCAAATGCCAAAGAGTGCCCTCTTTTGTTTTTTTTTTTTTGGTGGGAGGTACCATGTACAGAGTTTGGGAGAAGGAACAGTGGCCCCACCAGAATCAAGAGTCCAAAGGAGGAAATGCAAACATAATCACCCTGCTTTCTTACCCCCAAGTCCTCTTACCCATCATGTGGTGTGATTTAGCTGTGCCTGTTATGATAACGGTCAATACATCAGCTTCTTAATTTCAAATTTCAAGGAAAGTAATTACAGACTAATTCTCAGAGTTACACTGATCCCTGTAAGTCACTGCCAACCTAACTATAAAGAAAACTCTGGAAGGAATGGCTCTTTATCTCATAAAAATAGTATTACAAACTATATATATATAGATATACACAAATTACCAGTTTCATCAGCAAAATGCATGTCTTTATTATGTATACTTTGACGTTCTTATCAGTTAAAAGCAGAAATTTTATATACATATAGCATTATGAAGATATACACACTGTGAGCTAAAACACAGTGGTGATGGGTCTGTTTCTACTATACCTTTAAAATTTTTTATTTTTTTCATTACACTTTTAATCTCAGTCAAGGTAAAGAGCTATAACGTATATGGCTTTTGGAAGTATTAGAAAATCATTCTCCTCAATCCTAATTTTGTGTGAAAATATCTTCATTGTATTAATTGTTCACATTATTAGTCTACTTTAGCCTTATAGTTAAACAATGATTTTGAAATGATTTTTCATATTTCATTTAGCATTTATTATGCTCATTTACTCAGAAATACTGATGATTCAATGCAGAAAATAATTATTTTTTAATAAGGCATTCCTGTATAAAGAGAATATTTCCTTCTACAGGTAGTCTTCCATGTCACAAACTCAACATAGGGAATGCTTCCCACTGAATATGACCATATGGATTACATATACAAATCACTAGGCATTCACCCGAGATTATAAACTAAAAATGTGAGTCAAAATGTTTCCTCGGTAAAACAACAAACATAAGGAATTAAATCTCTGTAAGCCTAACATGGTAAACTATTCCAAAGTGATGCTAAAATAGGCATTTTACCCTAGTTGAACAGGAAAAAAAAAAAAAGCAACCAACTTCTGTGCATTCCTAAATCTCAGGTAACTGCATTGTGCTAAAATCACTACAATGAATAGGAGTATTCTAGCCTTAACACAATGTCAGAACCAAAGCTCCAATTGTGATTCAAAATTCCTTTATATAGTATCAACACAGCAAGTACTGTACTTTTGAGCTGGAACAGTGCTCATTGAGAGTAGCTGCACCTGTCTTTATACTCAGAGAGACTGTAATAGTTGTTACATAGTACTATTCGAATTCATAGTATTATAAATAACAATTATTATATCCAAAAGTTGTTAATGCTGCCCATGCATGAAGAGCTGTGCCAAATGATTTATATAACCACATTACCTCGTTGACTCCTCCCATCTATCCCTGCTCACAGATGAGACAACAAAAGGCTAAATTATTTAACCAATTTTGTGCTGTAAATTGTGTCACTCTGGATTCAAGCCTGGGTCTCTTAGATTCTATAATCACACACTTTTCCCTGCATCCCATAATAATTACTATTACTACTAGTGAGCTATAAAAAATGCACACTGTAAAGAAATTCTTGTTTACTACCTGTATTTTAGTATCTGTTTGTATCTAGCTCCCATTTCCATGGAACTTTTAGAACTCATGCTGAGTAATCTTAATCTACATCACTCTATTTTCTCTTATGTAAAGTTTAGCTCATACTACATAGAGTAATAGTAAGAATAAATACATAGTGCACATATGAGCACTTTTGCTTTGGGACAAATAGTCATTATAAATGATAATACTTTGCAATAAAGAAAACATGCTATACTCTGAGAGTAGAATGTGTTGGCCAATTACATGCTAGAAGTGTGAAAGAAAGAAGTCCAAAATTGCCAACATTTTAGACTTAACTTCTTGGTCTGTGTTCTTTCTCCAAGACAGAAGTCAATCTCCATGAAAGTGCAGATACTTGCTTGATAGTCATTTCCACACCAAGATTTTCTAGTTGTTTTCAGAACACTCAGTTAAGAATCCTTTTGTTAATTTATGGAGGGTTTTGCCCAAGTTTTCCTCTATGTATGTTATGGTTGCAGGTCTGACATCTAAGTTTTTTTTTATCCATTTTGAGTTGAGTTTTGTACATGGTGTGAGGGAGTTGTCTTGGTCCATTTCTTTGCATGTCTTAGTCCAATTTTCCCAGCACCAATTATTGAAGAGGCTATCTTTGTTCCAATGTAAGTTTTTCACTCCTTTGTCAAAGATTAGTTGACTATACATGTGTGGTTTTTATTTCCAGGAACTCATTTCTGTTCCATTGGTCTGATTGTCTATTTTTGTATCAGTACCAAGCTGTTTTAATATTATGGCTTTGTAGTATAGTTTGAAGTTTGGAATTGTAATATTTCTGTTCTCTTTTTTATGGTCAGGAGGTTTTTTGATATTCAAAATCTTTTGTTATTCCATATGAATTTCAGTAATTTTTGTTGTCTCTTTAAAAAATGTCATTGGGATTTTTATTGGAATTGCATTAATTTAGACAGGACTGAGGGTGACAGAAATGGGTTTGATGCTACCCTCATGCTGGGAAGTCATTGGTACTCTCTGGGACACAACAGTGTGGGCTTGATGAGAACAGTGACTCTGACCCTAGCATCTCAAGTAGGACCTGCTATATAGTATGAGGTTAAAAATAATGGTGAAAGAGATGCATACACTTCTACATTCATGAAAATACAGAGTATAGATGAGTACAGGGGACAGGGATAGATTCGTAGTTTTCAGATATTTTTTTTGCTGCAGAACTCACTTTTTTCCAGTAATATCCCAAATTTACAAAATATAAAACTAATAAAGGTGATGAGCTGAGGATAAAGTAGCAGTGTAGCCTTGGACCCTTATGCCCTGTCTACCACACTTTCTCCTTCTTTTGTCAACATTATTTCCCCACCCTCTTGGACAACTACATCAGGTACAGTGCAGAAACTCCTAATCAAGATGCTAACTCCTTTTCAGAAACTACAATTGCGCAAACCAATTCCTTAAAATAAAAATAAATCTATTTATAGATGTGGGAAAAAAATATATAAACTCCATAATCTAAATATTTATGTCTATGTTCAACAAGCTCATTTTTTCTATAAAAGGAAAGGATAATACATCCTTTGGGAAGCAATTAATTAATAAAATATTTACTTTTAAGTTATTATAATTTAAATTTCTTCAATTATTATTCTCCAAATAGCCCATGTGCTGTCCTACGTCTCACATTGTCTGTTAAAGTTGACCAGGCCTGGTCAATAGGCCAAGAGCAGTTGTGACACATGTAACTTCCACTTCTACCATACCTAGTTAATTTCATGTTTGAAACAGAGAAGATAGAAGACCACCTACCCACATGGAACTATGCAAGTGAGAAATAAAGTTATACTGTATTAAAAAGCCACTAGTGCTTTAAAGTTTCTTATTAATTTTTCTGACAAATACATAATTTTAATGGAGATGTATATACTTAACTCTGTACAAAATTAAAAATGCATCCATTTTCCTATATGACAAGGTGTCTTTTCTCAGACTCCAAGGTAAAAGATAAAGGCTCTTGAGTATGACAACCTCAAAGGCAGATTTTCCAATGACTATATCCCATTATTACATACCATTCATACTCTTTGAAATCAGTTAGATGTCATATTTACCAAAAAAAAAGGTAGGAAGAAGTCTTAAGGGGGAGATGGTTTCATTACAACTTACCTTTCCAACTAAATGCAGGCAAAAAGTGATAGATCAGTTAGCAAGTAAAGTCACCACACAAATCTTATTTACTACCCCACAGGCATTTGCAAATGTTCTACAGACAAATTTATAATTTAGTATTTGAGTGATAATGTCAGTCCCCAAAAGAGGCCTACAATGTGGATACTTAATTGATTTACATATTCAATTTTGTACAAAAAATCTTAGATTTACCCTCATACTATTGACTTCATATTTAGCCTGTGATTTCCTTTAATCCTTATCAATTAATATTTAGCATTTTGGATTTTATAGCTGATTTTCCAACAAAAATGAATAAGTGGATACATGCTATGCTGCTTAGATGTTCCTTTTACAGCTAGAGGAGTTATCTCCCCCACTTTCATGGAACACTCTTAGCTCTCTGCCCTACCTCTGCAATCACCCCTTGGTGAAGAGAGCCACTATGCCTATGGAGAAGTCCTGCTCCCCAGATGACATGAATGAAACGGATGGTCAATGCAAGTAGTATTTCACAGCCTGTGAGCTGACTGAGGCCATATTATACCTGCTCTGCAGCTCACCTTCTCCCATTTCCCAATCCATCTGCTTCCCTTGCCATGCAACTATTAATCCTGAAAGCATTCCTTACAAATGTCTTGCACAACAACTTCCATCTCAGAGTCTGAGTCTGCTTCTGGGAAACCCGATCTACAATGACTCTTAATCACTGCGCAATCATGAGGATGAGAAATAAGTCAAACTGCAGTTATCAGAGCTTTTTCTACCACAATGCAGGTCCCAAACTGTCCCTCATGGAAATGGACCTGAAGCAAATCATGTCATTCTTTATTATGTATTCCCAAATGCTTTCAAGTTAAAATATACATGGGTGAGAGGACAGAAGTATGAACTGAAAGGATGTGAGAAGAGGGAAAGACAAGCTACCTTAATAACAGAGTGCTAAATTATAGAAATTCCATAAGTGTTTGCATATGCACACATTCATATATACAGACACATGCACACATGTGCATTGATCATGTGCAGCCATGTGCATATAAGTGTATATACATGTGTGTAGACATTGTTCAGTTGAACATGTTCTCTTTTAAAAAATGAAAGTTCACGATGCAAACTTGAGGACATAAGTGTAATGTGAGGGAAAAGAATAATTACAGAGTCACAATCAGGGTTCTCTTAGGTAGACACAGAAACCTATTCAAATTGCTTAGATGAGGATTATACAGGCAAGCATTCAATCAGGCTTCACCGCAATTCAACCTAGAAGATCATGATAAAAGGCTCTTCCCTTGGCATCTCAGGACCAAAAGGTCTCTCTTGTTTATGTCTTTATCTGCCTATCCCTCCCTGTTGACTTAACTTGCACATAGTCCAACACAGCTTTTTCTGTAATTGCCTGTGTTTCTGGTAAAAAGAGACACAATACTTAACTATTTAAAATTTTCTTCTTCACCCCTTTACTTTCAGAGGATGATTCAAGTCATAGTTAAAAAAAAATAGAAACCATCAGACAAAGGATCTCTCAATTTTCCATCACAAATTTGTGTCTTTTTTATTCACAATCTTTCTCACTATATTTGTTCATGCATTTTTACACATTCTAAATTTCATGCTATTAAAATAGAGATCCACATCAATCCTACCCCTCATTCTTCTCTATCCCCTCATGTCTTTTTTGCCAAACTTTTGAAGACTTTGTGGACATTCATGTAAATACACACATATATGTATGTATGTACTTGCTTTCCTCTCACTAGATCACTTCACTTTATAGCAGATCACTAGATCACTTCACTTTATAGCAAATCTCCAATCACTTCACTTTATAGCAAAAGTTTTTTCTGAAGTCACCAGTAATCATCTTATTGAATCTACATCTGATGTCACAGAAGAATTATTTTGTTAACTAATATAATTTACATAGAATGAAATGCACAGATTTTAAGGGCAGTTTCATTAATTTTGACAACTGCATACACATGAATAATACATATCCCTATCAAAATAGAGAATGTTTCTATCTCTCTAGAAAATTACCTAGCATCCTTTTTCTATAAACCCTTCATGCCTGCTACCATAAAAGAGAACACTGATCTAATTTCTAAAAACATGGATTAGCTTTCACAATTCTGGGGCTTTATTTAAATCATAGAGTCTACATTATTGATGTCTAGCATTTTAGTTCAACATCATGTTTTTGAAATTCATCTATGTTGTTCATATATCAGTGTTTTATTCCTATTTATTGCTGGGCAGTATTTCATTGGATGAATATACCATCATTTTTCTTCTGTTTATGAACATCTGAGCTAGTTCCAGTTAGGCTAGGGTTATTATGAAGAGTGCTGCTATGAACATTCTTGTGTAATTTTTGGTGAATATGTTTTCATTTTTCTTCTATAAATAGCAATGAATGAAGATGATGGATCATAGTACACATGTATGTTTAACTGGCAGTTTTTCTCAAGTGGTTGTAAAATTACATGCTCCCATAAACCATAGATAAACATTCTAGTTGTTCATGATCTTCATCAACATTTGATGTTGACAGTTTTTTGTTTGTTTGTTTGTTTGTTTGTTTGAAACTTCAATAATCAGAGTATCTTATTTCCCTTTACTTTATTTGGTGTGACAAGGATCCCCTAGTTTTTATTTTATACTACAGCTCTTCTTTAATACTTTTACAAGCTCATTACCCACTTTCACTTCTTAAAGTCTCTGATGGAGACTCACATTTGCCCCAGTCTAACTCTGGGCCCCAATCCACACAAAAGAAAAATGTCCTTTGGGGTCTTTCCTAGGTTTCCTCCTTCTCTGAATCCACAGCTTATTCTCACTTTTACTTTCGCTGCTATTTATGTCACGTATAGATGAGCTAATAAACTGTATTTCCAACCCATTCTCCTCTTCTAAATTCCTAATCTACAGGCTACAAAAGCCAAATTGATGAGTACCCAAACTGATGAGTATCCTTCAATTCTTCCATATATTCCCAAAACCTAGTGACACAAGTCAGAAGTCAACTCATTGAGTTCATTAAGTGAAAAAAGTATAGCTTTTGCTTCCCTAGTTGCTCTCAAATCTTAACATTTTGCCATCACCACCAAAGTCCCTGCTTCAAACTTCTCACACCCTGACTTGTAGGAATTCTTCCAGTTGGTGTACATGCACAAATACCCTGGGCCTTCATCCACTTAGTTCTTGATACTGATACTTCAGCCAGAATGATCTTGAAATGATTACTAACAGAAATATACCACATCTCTCTTCAAAGCCGTTTGGGTCTTTGGATAAAGAAAAAACTCTGTAACATGACCTGAAAAATTCTGCATTGTCAGGCATCTACCTACTCCAAATTCCACTTAAATTACATTTTTCTTGGTTTTCTCCTATCTCCTCTTCCACAATGCTAGCTGTCTTAAATTTCTTCAGGCTCACCACTCTTCCTCCCACTGGAGGCTCTCAGATCTCCCTGCCTACAAGGTATTTCAGTCCCTATTTGCCTAATTAGCTTTTACTAATCCTCAGATCTTAGCTCAGCCCTGTCATTTCCATGGACAATCATTCTTGGTCAGCCTCTCTTAATAAAAATTCCTGGTTTTTATTATCTTATTCAAATAGCATATATTGCCCTGTAATGCATGTATTATTGTTTTAATTTTATATTTAATTTTAATTTGCTAAAATAAAATGCATCTCACCTTATAAAGTGCAAAAAATGGGTGGTTCTAGAGATTCTATCTAGCATAATGCCTGGCATGTCATAAATGTTCAATCCATTTTTGTTCCAGGAAAATAAAGACCAGAATATCATTTATTTTCTTGAAACTCTGATCATTTCTTACCTTCAATCTGAAAGAAAGTCTCATTAGATTTCAGGTAGTCAATGAACTATCTGACTTGGATCAAATCACCATTTTTGATCCAATCAGTCACATGCAGTGTAGGATCATAGGATGTAGGAATATATATTCCACAATGGTCCCTGGGGGCAAGACTTTCAGAAAGAACATTGTTACAAAAGTAACGAGAGACATATTAACTGCAAAGATTGTATAAATGAGACAAAATTAACTTATTTTAAAAGTCTTTACCGAAAGGATACTTTAACTTTTCAGGTATGTGAGTATGAATGTTTATATCTTCAGGTGAATGGGTGAGACAAAAATGTTCATGACTATTGATGTGAGTTACCTTTCAATTCCCATAATACTAATGCTTTCTTTGGGCCACTGGCCAACAGTCCAGCTGAATCTACACCTCAATTAAGGGTGAACCAAGAACAGGTCTCCTCACAATAAAATTAACTGTTTTTTCTAAACAAATCATACATAAATCACCATATAGTAAAAACACATCTTTTAGAAAATTTGAAAATATTTTTTAGCTATCACAATTAAGAAACATTGATTCAGCAATATAATTGCAGCCAATATCACTGCAAAGAAATTTTTTAAATATTTCTTAATCCCTGGCAATGACCCATGTATTTTAAATAATACTCAACATAACCAAATTCAAAATCAACAAAGTAATTAGAGGGCTCCTTAGAGTTTTCTATAACAGGATATAATTTTATAGAGCAGACAAATCAAACCAAAATTGGAAAAATATTAATTGTCTGAATTTGATGGTAGTTGAAATGAAACCATATAGAATGTGACAGCTAAACAACGATTGAATCAGAAGACAGAAGACTCAAAGTCCTAGGTCTCTTGCTAATTAATAATGAAAATCTCAAAGTTTCTAGGTCTCCATTTTCCCTGCTTAAAAGTATAGCTGGAATAAATCTTCATGGGCTAAAATGTTTTATCTTGGTTGCCAAGTCACATCGTTAGATGGCCTAGTGTACTTCATTTAGTAAGGTCCTGAGGAATCTGACATTCATCAATGATGCCACTCTAGGTACAAGAAGTTCCCTGCATACACACAACTTGCCACTCTAGCAGTAAATGGTCTCTACGCTGCCTTCCTACCTCAAGTGTATTTGCTGTATTATAGCTGTATTAAGTCAGAGACCAGAGCTCTTATATCCTTGGAACACAGGCTATAATTCAAACCAGCAAGCACTAATGGAGATACTACTATATTTCAGTTATAGAGTCAGGCAATGGAAATACAAAGATGATTAAGATACCTACCTTTGAGGAGCTTAAGTCTGGAAGATGACTTCACTGAGTGGAATTTTTTTAATTGAAAGTATAATCAGTAATATAATCAGTACAATAATTTATCATCATATGTATCTGATCTAATTCTAAATATCAAATCAGAAAACGTATGCTTTAAACTGTTACTGAAGTTAGTGATATTTTAATTCAAAGGAAATGCTTCCATTAAGCATGTCTGTCTAGAGGATTATTTTTAAAATGTATTAGGTCACTTTTAGAAGGGACCTCAATGTAGTACACATGCATGTTGATTCTCAACAATGCACACCTAAAACTTAGGTAATATAATAATGCAATGTTGCTCAAAAAATAATTAAGGAAAAAAACAAAAAACATAAAAAATAATATTTTATATATATATATATATACTGACACTCAAACTCTTTCAGAATGCCTCTCTTCAAAAAAAACATAAGTGATAAATAGAGAGTAAAACAGATCATATGAAAATGTTATTTTAATTTCACCTTGTAACAGCCACTATGCTGCATAATTCTCCTTATAAGCTCTGACCAACCTGGTTATCCCAAGAGTCAAAAACACTCAGATTATTCTTTACTTTCAGAATTTGCTGACAGAATTCCCATGGCTAGAATAACCTCCCCACTCCATCCACCTACTCATAACCTACTAATCCAACCAGCAGCCTTAAGTGACTCTTCCACTCTACATCCTCTGAATCTATTCATTCTTACACACAGTGTAAGAAATTCAGGCTTCTATTGTATGATAGGTATTGTGCTTATATGAGGAACACAAATAAGAACTGCTCTTGGAGCTTATGTATAGTGCACTGAAGTGAGACTGTTGAGTGAAAATCACACAAAAGATGAGCAGAGAGGTCAAATATCAATGTTAATCCAGGAAATAGGGGGAAATGTACAAGATCAGGTATGATTTGAGCTAATTTAGAAGGCTAGCTAAATACCAGGTAGATCAAGGAGGAAAATCTTAACAGAACACAAGTGGAGTCAACAAGTTGTGCAGAAGTGATGTTATCTTAAGAACTAGTTCAGAATGGCTATTACAGGAAGATGAACATGGACCAGTAGAAGGAGAGAACAACTGGGGTACAAATTATAAAAAGAAAATTTTACTCTGGAAACAAAGGGGTATTTGCTGAAGATATATGATTGGATGGATTTTAGAAAGATTACTCTGACAGCAGTGTGCAGATCAGATGGAAAAAGATCTGACCGGTGTCATGAAGATGAAATAGGAGGTTACAGCAAGCATTCATATGAGCAGTGCTGAGAGCATATATTAAGGTAAAGATAATGGAATAGGAACATAAAGAAGAAATTAAACTGATTCCATGGAGATTAAAACTGAAGAATCAGACAATGACTTGAATAAGGAGTTCAATGTGATGCTACTCATAAAAATAAGAATTACATAAAAACATCAAGTTTGGATAGAAAGTCAAGAAATTTATGACTGGTTAACAACACTTTGTAGTATCTGTGGGACACCCTGGTAGAGATTTATTAGATGTTGGTTAAGTAAATGAATACAGAATTTGGCAGAAAGTTATAATGCAGTTATATAGACTTGGATATCATTAACGTAAAAAAATGATTGAAGCTATGAATGTGTTTGAGACAAACCAGAAAATGTGTATAAAATGGGAGGGATGTGTAGAAGATTGAGAGTTGGACCCACAGGAAGGCCAGTGTCTGAAAATAAAGAAGAAACTAAATAGGCACATTCAGAAAAGAGAAACACATCAGAAGGAAATCAAATTTTAAAAGGGTAATCAAGAAAAAGTTCCAAAAGTCTTTCAGTTCTTTTCATAAGCACCACACATATCACATTATTTTGTATTGCTAACATATTAATCTTTCCTCAAAGTATAGGTCATACACACACACACACACACACACACACAAAATATGCACTTCTTTATCATGGAAAGTATCTGTTTCTTGTAGCCTAGGACTATGCTTGTTTGCTTTTGTACTATTGCATGGGGGCCTCTAAAAACTTTAAACCATGCTGTCTTATGGAAGGGGAGGAATAGAAAGACCCTTGCTGCTTTATGGAAGGGGAGACCCTTAACTAAACATCAGTCACACATCAGTTACACTCAGTAGAAAGTAACTACTAAGTTTAAGCCCTTGGAGCTCCAAATACCATGGAATCCCTTTCCAGTGCCTGTGCCTGGAATAATTCTCAGACAACAGAATTCTTTTCAGATTATTAAGTTTACACTCTAGGTTGTTGTTTATTAGCTGTGAGATTCAGCCAACAACACATAGACATCTGTAAATTGAAATATCCAGCCTTGTTATAAGATTTTTACTACATTTAATTTTTCCAAGTTATTTTTAATGAAATATGTCATAGTGATCATGAAGAATATCAAAGCAAAAAGTCTTTAAAGTTTCACTCTTACTAAAATTTTAATAACCAAAATAAGCAAGGCAATTTCTTTAATATCTCACCCCCTTCTATTTAAAAAACTAGGAAGTAAGAATGTATTCAATTTCCCCAAGGGGAAAAAAAAAACAGAATTTAGAAAAAAAGAAAACTTCGACTCCAATATATTACACGATATTGATAGCTAAGGAAGATAAATCTGCTAAGCTGTGTGAAATATAAAAGGAAAAGCCATTTGGTTACATTTCTTTCGTATTCATCTCTTTCTACTAATACAGTAAGTAATCTTTCCTACCTGAATAAAACCTCTAAATGTGGAGATATACATGCACACTATCCTATATTTCAAGAAAGCTTGTAGGTTTATATTATATACACCTTAGATAATACATATACCATCTACTTGATTTTTCCTAAAAGGCAAACCCTATAAATTGAAAACATAACAGTCACCCAATAAAGAACTTCTCATTACATTTATAAGTTATATTTAAACAAGAACAATAATGCAGCACATGATGCTGTGCACTATTACTCACAACTTTATAATAACTTGATAGTCTTGAAATTAACATTACTGTTCCAATATCTATCTAGAGTGTTTTAGACACAGAAACGTACGTTGGAGTCAATCAAATGGAATACCCTGAATCTAGCAAATAGTCAGGAAATTCTATCAAAAATACTGCTAATATACTAATCTCCATTTCTGAATATGCTCATCATGCACGAGAGTTTATTAAAGAAGTAAAACTGTATAAAACATTTATATGATGGTACAGATACCTTAATTGGTTTTCAATTTATATGCCTTCTCTACATAAATATAATGTCATTTCCCAGACAATAATCACCTGGCATAATGATAGGAACACAAAAAATATACACTAAATAATATTCTATATTAAGTAGTGTGTAAATAATTACATTAAATATCTGTTTTGTTTATTATGACTTTAAAATAGCTAATATTTTAGTTAAGCATAAATTTTCAAACTGCATGAAATTACTTTCTGTAACCACCTTTTTTACTATCTAAATGTCAGAAGAATTATCAAAGCACTGAATTCTAAAATTATGAAATATCTACTCTAAACTGCAGTCAAGATGCAAAGGAGAATTTTCAGAGTCCTGTATGCAGTTTAACCCAGAACTACTGTTAGTTGGAAAATTTTTAATTTTTACTTTGCTTACTGTAAAAGGTAGGATTCCAATGAGACTCCATAAAAAATAACACTTCATTTTTAGCAAATGTGTTTTCATTTACCAAACAGTGATTTTCAAGATTCTACATCTACAACTTGCTTACAACTCTTGTTATATTTTGACTATTAATAACCTGGTTTTGAAGTTTTAAATGTATGTTTGTGCAACAGAAAGCAAAACTTATGAAGAGGAAGATAATATACTTTATTGTACAGATTTAAACTCAAAATTGAGAAGAAGGCAGACTATCCGTAATTATAGCACAAAGGGGACATACATAGATATGATACCAAGAAATCGCATTTCTTTTAAACAATTTTATTTTGTTTTTAATTAAATGTTCATGTGTATGTATATTTTTCACATGACAGCAAGAAAGGGGAATTTGAAGTCAATTCTGCAGTATATTCCTGTCTTGGCATCCACAGAAAACTGACCTAAATCAAAAAAATATGTCCATCAACGAGAGGTAAGAGTGTGAGATTATACAAAGAAAAATCCGGGCCTCCACTAGAATATCAAAAAATTCTCATACACATCACATAAAAGTAAAATGATATGAAAGATAAATTACTACTTGATATGTACATAGCACCTTACTCAGCTAATTCTTAAAATGAATAATTTATTAAATTCAATGTCACTAAATTCATTAGTCACTTTCTCCCATTTTTTCCAGTAAAAGAGAAGGAAATTATCCAAAGCTAATTTTTCCTCTCATTTTTGAATTAGGGTTGCCTTTTAGCCACTTTGAACTTTATCATTTTGCCCACATTGGTTTTTGTGCTAAGGACATTTATGACACAGTTAATAAGAGAAAAAGCATTTTAGGCAAGGAATTATAATCTCAGATCAAGCCCTGGATTCATTTTACCTTTTATCTCCTTGCCAAATCCTCCCACGGGTAGTTACAGTGTTGGCCACAATGCACTGTCAGTGAGATAGAATGATGGACACTTTCACAAGAATTAATCCCATGGAACCTTGAGTTACTATGACAAATACAGGAAAGATGATTTTGGGATTCTTCTACATTTTACAAAGTAAAGATAATGATGGCACCTTTCTTTGGAGCAGCAACCAAACATTTAAAAGCACCTCCACTATCACATAAAAACCTCAGATGTTAGAAGGGCAACCTTATCAATTCCACTTCACAACTAAACAACTGACACTTGGACGGGTTACTCTGTTGAGGTTCATCCCTATCAAAAGTGTTAGAATTAGAATCTAGTCCATTGATTTATCCCACTATCTAATGTTCACCTCTCTTTCTGGCCAAGGCAGTTTTAAAGTGATAAGAATTAAGCCAACATTTATTCTACCCAAACAGCCTGATGCCTTAGCCCATTTTAATGCCTCAAATAATAGTCATATTGTTAATTTTAATATCTTTTGATGTCTTCTAAAAAATAGACTACCTAGCAAATAAAATTCACAACAATAGTCTGGAAATGAGAAAGCTTCATGGTAAAGGAGGAAGGTGGAAAAATCAAAGACATTAGCAAAACCAGCAAAAGAGCAAGCAGACCCAAAAGTCTCAAGCACATATAGAATTAGCGAGCTTCCTGTGGCCCAACCTAGAGATTGGAGACAAGCATCCTTGGAAAAGGACACAAAATGCCACTAGGGCATGCAAAATTCTTCTCTTGTTTCTTTTAAATCTTTCTATCTAGAGTCCAGGATCAACCGTCAAGAGTAACATGTCAGGAAGATACCTAACCAGTTCTAGAATTTCACTAATACTAGAAAACTAATAAAATCAAGAGTAACATGTCAAGAGTAATATGTCAGGAAGGTACCTAACCAGTTCCAAAATTTCATTAATACTAGATAACTAATAAAATACTAACAAAATGGACTTGCTTTCAAGCACTAGGTTCATGGTGGTAAAGAATGTAAAGTACCTAGCCAAAAGCTGTAGTCTCCTTTTCCAACAAAAGAGAGAAACAGGTCATAATTCCCACAGCTTGATATGCTTTTTAAAAGACTTCAGCAACTCTGAAGATTTGGAGTCAATGTTTGTGGGTTTGGGGTTCTATTACTCTAGTCTCCAGGTGCCTCAGGCAAACTGACTTCCACTCTCAGAACCTGCTCTAAGATATACCATTTATATCACAGGTATATTTTTACAAATACACAAGTAAACATCTTTACAAAATGTAAAGAGTGGCTTAAGTATATGAAACAGCTCACAAAGATCAAAGGGATAAAATACAATGGACTTTATAATTCATGGTACAGCAACCTCAATCCATCTGTATATTAGAGCAGAACATTATGTCAGGAATTTATACTTGATATCATTTCAGGAAGCTTACTGCACGAGTTTAACACAAATTGTTCTCTTCATTTAACAAGGTAAGCAAGGAACACTCCCAAGATGTGTTTCTATTCAAGCCAGCAGCTGCACATATAGCTCACACTGGTATCCACATTCAACTATAAATTTAGCAATCTATTTACTTAAACAGTGGTTCCCCTCATTTCTGGTTGAGAGGCATGCATACAAGTTAAAGGAAAGTCAAGACAGGTTAGCATAAACGTCAACTATGATTCTATCCATTTGTGGGCATTTTCTTTAATAACACCTCACATACTTTATTTCTTAGGCTTCTCTTCTCAGTTTTCTTCAAGTGCATTTAGAAACTCAGTATTGGGCATGCACAGGTACTAAGATAAGTTTCTGCTGAAAGCAGAAAACTACAGAATTCTGGGTTAAACACCCTAAGTATAATTCTGTCCCTTAGTTGTATGGAGACCAGACTGTGAGCAAAAGGATAAATTTTCTCATCCAGTCTTTGTATATGACAGAGCATCCTGGAATTGGTAAGGTGTATACTCAGAATTCAGCTGCTCCTCCCCACTAGTTTATGCATTTCATTCCTATTTCTTACCACCCACATGTGCAACAATAAAATTTGATACTTTTGGGTGTAATCCATGAGAATCTGCAAACCCCAGTGAAAAAAGTGACACCTGCACTCTGCACCAGCCACACTACTTTCCTGTTGTCTCTATTTTCCCTCTTCCCAGTTGCTAATTGCCAGTTTCTCATACAGAACCTCAGGGATTCATTTCAGGCCATACTGATATGAATGTTGGAGGGAGAAAATGAAGAAAGAAAATCTGAAGTTCTATGAGTTCTACTCCTCCTCTCATGAAGGAAGTTGTTTATAATGGATGTTTGAAAAGTTAGAGTTAGCTTTCCAGTTGAGAAGAAAGGAAAAAGTTAAAAAAAAAAAGTTGTATTAATCAACTGACATCATGAATTGCAGGATTTCTAAGAAAGGTAGAATCTATTAAATTGAAAGTTAATTTCCTTGCCAACATTTACATAAGCCATGATAGAATCAGAACCCCAAATACATTTGGAACCATAGTTAATAATCTTTCTACCATAACATGATGTGATGCATATTACATATAACATGATGCCTTTTATTATCCTAGACTAGAGACAACTTAAACACACAGGAAAACTCTGTGAAGAGTCTAGGTGAAGCTCCAGACCCTTCATAGTCAAGAGCTCATCTCCTGAATCAGTCTAACTCTTACTAAACCACTTTTCTGAAATGGAAATAAGAGCAGAAATTAACTTAAGGAGAAGGTAGATGAAATGAAAGCTGCTTCTTGGTAGAAGGGCAAGAAAATAACGGGACTTAGAATAAAAGGTCTGGGTTTTATTCTAGTTGGGCCATGTTGCATGAATCAGCTTAGTATATTACTGGAACTCTGTGTAGGATGAGGATTTGATGATTGTAGAGCTGATATACCTTTCACATAGGCTACCTTGAGGCTCCAAATACACATATTAAACTTGAGTGTTGGGTGCAGTTCAACTATTTGACATCTGATTCAACAACAAGCTAGAATAATGGCCAACACAGGTAACTGCTCAATAAATTAGTTGGTTTATTATTCAATATTTCAAATTTAAATATTTCTCAATTTCCATACTCAAACCATCCCTTTAACTCTCCACTTCCATTTTTCTCTCTTCTCTTACTATTCTATAGTTCCCTTCTCTGTGAAGCTTTCATAAAAAAAGGACTAGGAATCTGAATCTTATGAGATCTTCTCTGATTTAGGTCTCAGATAACACAGTTTCAGCCTATGTAATTTATTAACTTATGGTGTCCGGTGATAGTTACCAGGAGTGAAGTATTCATTGAGAAGTTAGCTTTTAAAAGCACCCAGAACACACACACATACACATACACATCACCAAAACCCTAACATGTCACTAAGATAAAGATCTCTTGTATATAACCAAATCATTAAAAATTATTTGCAGGAATCTATTAACTTTAGTTACATGGTAATGGTATTTAAAATTAGTGTACTTTGCCAACAAAATACATTATTATTTTTATGAAAAAGTATTTACAATTCTGAATGAAAATTTTTCTTAAAATTTCAGTTGAAAGCAGCCTTGATTAATTTTTTCCATTTATATTTATACATATTTAAAGAAATTACCAAGATCAAATTCAAGTAGTAATCTATGCGCAAGCCTGATGAAACTTTACAAATGAATTTTAATTAATATTTTATAATGTCTCTTTGGCATATTCACCCATTAGCTTCCTACCTTCTATTAATGCCCATTTTTATGCACTGTGAAGAGTGAGACACAATGTATAGCTTGTGGTAATGGTTCCACAGCAGTGGCAACAGTGAATTTTCAGTGGAAGTGGTTACCCAAACTTAAGCTTTGTAAGGCCTGCTGTGAAAGTGATTTTTCATGTATATGACATGATGAACCAGGTAAGCATTTCCACAAAAACTTCTCTTTTATTTAACAAGTATTTCAAAATCCAGTGAAAAATAATCCTGTTTCAATCTGTTTTTATGCAAAGTTTAGAAAAGGTCACCACATGTGACTATGTAGCATTAAGTTCCCATGCATGTGTCAATTTAAAACAAAGTTTTAAGATATAATGTGCCCTGGAGAAAAAAGTTGAGAACTGTTCCACTAACTGCAGACAGTATGACACGCTTACATGGCAGCAAAGTTGGGGTGGCAAGGCACTCACCAATCTGCTGCTGCACAAAAGGCCAAGACATTAGCAGAGGAGGCTGATTGATAAAGTTAATGCAGAGGTCCAGGATTATGGAAAGCTGTTGTATAACAGCATCACATACTGCGATATTTTTGTGAATCCTTGCAATAAAAGAACAATATTTGCAAGCTAGTGGAAAGCAGTCACAGGAACAGCAGCAGGGAAGATGCTTTAGACATGAGCAATTGGCTGGTGATCTGCATTTTTATTTGTCCATATAAGCCCATACAATCTCATCACTGCTATCCTTAGCAGTTAACAGGTTTGGAATTCCATGCTAAAACTCACCCTCTCCCATTTAAAATCCCTCACTCTCCATCATCCTGGAAAAAGTCAATGTAGAAGCAAGAGGCATAAAGGCCACTACTTGCACTGTGCCTTCACCTTCCTATCCAGACCCTGTGAAGCAGCAGCCCCAATTTTCTACACCACTTTTGGGAGCCTCCATCCACCTGCTGTCTGCAGCAAACACTAAAAGGAACAGCAGGAAACCTGTAAATCCTGAGCAGCAGAAAAGGTGTCCAGGACAGCTGGCAGGGGCTGCAACCAGTGAGGACAAACGGAATGACAACCAGACAGACAAACAGACAGCAGCACCATCAGACACCATCCATTACTTCCAATCTCAGAAGAGGGGAAGCTTGCAGCACCAGGGATATCAATATTCCACTAGGGACAAGCAGCAGATTAACGAGGCTTCCTCCTCCCTCAAACTGGCAGGCTTAAAGTATTTGTTTTTTGGATGAGAAGGAGCAGAGAATTCAGAAACCTGCTGCTCTTTATAGAACCAGGCCAGCTCTGGCCTTCCAAGTTAATGACCCCTTTCGGAGTCTACAATTAACAGGCAGGAACGACTGAATTCCTACTCTTCTGCTGTAACCCCTCACCCCCAGCTCTGGCTCAATACCCCCCTCTTCCATCTGTGTGGCAGTCACACTGGTGGGGACCCAGCAGTCTGTGGATTGCAGCCTCCCTCCCTTCCTCTCCTGTGAGGCTCTGCTGCACTGAGGAGAGTGGAAGAAAACTTCTATGGCAGCATCTTCTCTTCAGGAGGTAAGCCTAGAGAAGGGGACTGAGGCCCCGTGGGGGTGCTATGTCTGGGTGTCACCCCTGTTCCTTCCCTGCCCCTTCTTTGCTATGTTAACTCCAGATGCAACAGGTTCCCTTTGATTCTTCATGCCAATCCTCTGTCCCCGAATATCCCTTCTGGCCTAAACTAAGGACCTCCAGGGATCAGTCCTGTCAAGGTCTCTAAATTCCTTCACTCCTGAATTGAAAAGTTTCCTGAATCCACGAGGACCTCCCAAGGGAAGGCAAGGCTGAAGTCCCTTTCAGCTCCACTCTAAGGATGCTGATAAGGAGCAAGGAAAGTCCAGCGTGGGTGCCAGGACCTTGTGAGCAGTTTTGTCTGAGACTAAGGCAAGCGACAGCACAGTGTCACACACTCCTGCACCAGCAGCAGTGATACCCATCCCCTCCTCAGGTCAAGGAAAATGGGACAGCGGGCAGAGATGTCTGGTAGGACTGGTGAGTTGTAGAGGGGGGATGTGTGTTAATCTTCAAGCCCCTATTACACTGATTCCCCCAGGAACCGAGCAGGCCCCAGAGGCCTCCTGAAAACCAGTGAAGGAGGAACCTCTATCTTATTCTGGCCAGAGTGCCCATCAGCTTCTCCCATTATTAAAAACTTTGCATTACCACTGCTAACACAGATGGTGAGAAAACGTGTCTTCACACGGGTATTCCGTGTAGAAAACTGAACGACAGGCGAAAGGAGAAGCTGGGAAGGCAGGTTACCAAAGATGGCAACTGCCCAAAAAAAGACCCAACCTTGATCTGTGAGATGAATGAGTACCCAAATGAGGGCTAAAAATGAGCATTTTCCTTACATAAATACTGGCATCCTTCACCGGGGTAAACCCAACCTGCTAAACAACTCCAGGAAACCAGGAGCCCGCCTTGGCACCTCTTCATCCCACCTCCTCTGTCTTCCACTCAGCCCCTGGCCCCTGACCTGTTCCCAGCCCAGGGCCCTTGCACTTGGGTGGGATCAGTCCTCAGCCTGTGCTCATCCCACCCCCAGGGCGGCCCCCGGTCCACCCAACCTGCCTCTGCACTGCCGCCTCCATCCTCGCCCGGCTCCTAGGGTCCCGGCGGGGTGGGACCCCCTCCCGGCATCCTGACCCCCCAACCTCTTGCCCGCTCCAGCCCGCGCCCCCGGCCCCCAGGCGGGCGCCTCCGCCCGCCCCTCCCCCCACGCCGCCGCGGGGCCGGGGTGAGTGGTGAATGGACCGATGGAGCAGGGAGGCACGGATGGCGTGGCTGGGGGTGGCTTACTTGAGCATGGCTTCTTCTTTTTCCTCCTCTTCCTTCTGCCGGTCCATCACTGCCATGATAATGTTCCTCTCCTCCTCGGTCAGGTGGCTCAGGTCGGGCAGCTCTTGCATCGGGGGAGGCACCGTGGGTGGGCGAGGACCGCGGGGCCCCACGGCCGAGGACATTTTCGTGGCCTGCCCGCCCCCTCCTCGGGCGCCCGGGCTCTCGCTCACCTTTCGGATGCACGCCCAGCGGCTGCGCCCCTGCTTCCCCTCACAGCGGAGCCCTCCGGGCGGCGGCGGCGGCGGCGGCGGCGGCGGCAGCAGCAGAGCCGGGGAGAGAGCGAACCCCGTCTTTCATGGTTGTTCGCATCCACCCAGTCCCGGATGCTGCCTTTGTTTTGGTCGCCCTAGCGAGGCTCGGGGCCGCCCGGCCGCCTCCCGCAGCCCAGCCTCGGCCGGCGGGGGCGGGCAGGCGGAGGCGCGGCGGCGGGCGCGGCGAGGGGGGCGAGGGCTCGCGCCAGGCTCGGCCGATCCGGGCGGCGCGGGCTGGGCGCGCGGGGCGGGGGCGGGGCTGGGGCCGCCGCGGCGGAGGCTGTCGGCCGGCTCGGCTGCCTCCAGTTTGGGGCTGCGGGAGGGAGAGGGAGAGTTTGGGTGTCAGTTAGGCGGAGTCTCGGCGGCTTCGCTCCCGGGCGCTGCTGCTGCTGCTGCCGCCGCCGCCGCTGCTCTCGCAGACCGAGCTGCCAGCCACCCAGTCCCCAGCCGCTCCGCCCCCGGGCGGCCACCCGCCCACTCCCGGGTCCGAGCCACGCGTTCCCCGGCCGCTCCCCCCACGCCCGCCAACCTGCACGCCCCAGCGCTCTCTCCCCAGGTACCCCTCACCCGTGACTCATCCCTCCTCTCCTGGTCCCTCGACGATGTCATCCTCCCCAGCCCTATTTTTCCATGGGTTGGATTAATCACCATCATCCTGGCTACCATCTTCACCGTTGAGCATTAATATGATTTGAGCACCCACCGTGTTGGGAACAGGAGGCTAGAACACCCTCTGCATGCTTTATTGGTCTTTCCTGTGATCGTGTCCTTCTTGTTTATTAGTAAGTGTTCGTAGCCTAAGCGATGATTTTTCAGATCATTTTGATAACACACGCGCGCTCACACACGCGCGCACGTACACACACACACGCACACCTCCACCAGCTTGGATTTTGGGGCGCATTGCATGCAGTGTCTTTCTTGGCTCAGCCTTCGTTAGGACCGCTGTGCCATTTATCCTCATTTTTTTCCCTCAAGACGCCCCACCGTACGAAACTCTTTAATTTGTCTTCCTGGGTCTGAGTAGCTCCATCACATCACCACACTTCTGTGGTACTTGCAAATGAATTATCTACTCTAATTCTTCTAAGGATGCTTGGCATCATTATATATTAACTTCTGAACATCTAGGTACTTCTCTAGAAATCCAGATTTAAACAGCACACCCAACCGTATCCTATTCTAAGAAGCTTCTGTTCAATTCCTGGCCCAATAATAACCATTAAGGATGAGTTTCTCCTACTGAAAAAGGCAAACACAAATAAAGAGTCCTTTAACCCAGTAAATGTCCCCAGCTTTGAAACCTGAAGGCTGAATTTTCTTATAATAAAATTATATAAGAACCAATGTAGAGAAGGGTTCAGACTGAACAATTTCCTAGTGAATATCTCTGAGTAATGGTGATGAGAGAATTGATATTTTCTCTTGGTGAACTCTTTGTATAGTTCCAGAAGGGATTTAGAGTAATTGTTTTCCTTCAAACCTCGCTTCATTAATGAAGATACTGTTTATGAATTCTAAAATTTTCAAGTTTGCACTTAAGGAAGCTAAGATTTGGCGATTTGATCTCTCATTGAATATAGGTGCCCTTTTTATAAACGCATTTGTTTGAATACTCCAATAGTAGAAGACTCTCTACCTTAAAAGTCTGTCCTATGTCTAAAGCCCTAGTCTACCTATAAAACATCTCAACTATTTGTGATGGCTATCATGTCATCTGCAATTTTCTCCAGAGTAAAACTTTCCAATTTATTAGTCAATGATGGTGCACCATGATTTCAAAGTCTGATCATTCTGGTTACATACCTCAGGACAGACTCAAGTGTTTTCACTATGTTTTCTGAATAGCGGTATTAAAAATACATGTAAGGAACCAAGAAGAGTGCCTGGCACTTAATAGTTGTGTTTTATAAATCATTTTTATTTGCATGAATTAACATCAGTTTAACTTGCTGGTACCTCTTTGAGTTAATCAGGTTGTCATGAAAATAAACCCATAGTCAAGTAAAATTGCCAGTTTTCTTCCCTAAGAGCTGCTGCCTAGATAAGTGTCTTCTTTCCCTCTTTCTTCTACTTAAACAGTTGATGAATACACGTTTTAATTGGTTATATATATTTTGCTTACATTGTTGTATACCCCCAAAATCCTCCCATTACCATGTCACCTGTGAACTCTCATTCTGCTCCCTTGTGCTCATCCCTCTCCTGATTTTGTCCTCCTTCTTCCCTGCTCTCTTTTGCTATGCTTTAGTTCTGTTATCACTTTGTTAATTTTTAATTTAATTTTAATTTTTCCTTCTCATTTTATTTGGTTTCTCTGAATCCCAACATATAAGTGGGGGCCATCCAGTATTTATATATTTTCTTTCTAGCTTATTTTGTCTAGCATGAATATGTTCTAAATAACATCATTTTGCCCTTACTTTTCAAAAAGTATACTTGTTTTTCCCTCAATTAGACTTGCATATAAATGGGGGAGGGTAGTAATTCTGGCTGTACCAGTGATTTTATGATCTTGGTTGGCTAAATCACTTATCCTCTCTGAATCTCTGTTTCCTCTTCTGAAAAAAAAAGGGGGGGGGCAGGGGGATGAAGGTACTTACCTCCAAATAAATTAGAAACACTAAATGAAAAACCATATTTGAAGCACCTAGTTAGTTATGTTTTGAATGCTTTGTTGTTTTCTTGTGCTATTTCATATTCTTGTCAGGATCTGTACTACCCCATCACTCAATTATTAGTGTTCAAAAGGAAGTAGAATGGAGAGGTTGTATTTGTTCTGTCAGATGACCATCTCTCTGCTAATCACACAAAAAAGACCTTGCCCTCAACAGGTTTACAATCAAGTTGGTGCCCACAAAATTCTTCTGAAATACAAATAAAGGAATTAAAAATCTTCAGTAGATGTTGGAACTTGCTGAATAATGTTCTTGAAGGCATGGAACTAACAAAATACCAGAGACAGGGATGCTTAAACAACAAAAATTTATTTTCTCATAGTTCTGGAAACTAAAAATCCAGGGACAAGGTGCTGATCATCAGATTGCCTTTTCCTGAGGCATCTCTTGTTGGCTTTTATATGGACATCTCTTTATTGTGTCTTCTTGTTGTCTTTGCTGTATGTATTTCCATCTCTGAGATGTCTCATTCTATTTTAAGAACACCATTCCTATTGGATTAGAGACCCTTGTTTATGATATTTAGCCTAAATTATCTATTTAGTTGTCCTATCTTCAAATACAGATCCACTGCACTTTACAGTACTAAGGATCAGGACTTCAGTGTATGAATTTGCAGGGTTGAGGAGAGGGGGATATGACACAGACCATTACAAGTCATTTTCACTTGTGATTGATACATAGTATCTGGATGGTTTATTGAAAACAAGTCCAGTCTCCATCATCTTTATACTCTTAGCTACTTCCTCGGGTGCCATAAGTTTATGTGAAATCAGTAATGAATAAATAAGTGAATTAATTGATCAATAAACTAATTGGTGCTATGATGCAGCCCATCAGTTTCTCCCATTATGTCAGGAATCTCATCCATCATGGAGGGGTGCCAAACCAATGAATCACTAAAATCCAAGCGAAGTGCATTTACACAAATGTAACTGCAGAAAAGTGAAGCTTACCTTCACTTAGATAAACAAGCAAACACCTAAAGTATGCATCAGAGTGTGGAGTGCAGATGATTCATTCCTGACAGTCTCTGTAACAAATGACCAACTTAGAAACTTAGAAAAATGAGCATGGTACCGCCCTCCTAGAATTTCATGAGGTACCTAATATAACAAATGAAAAGTGCTAAAAGTCAATGATTAGCTGCAATACAGAAATCCATTTTATTTAGTTTTCCCTGGCATTCTCCGAATGTGTTTGGATTATAACAGAACTACACTCACCTCTAATGGGGAAAACATGTGTTAGACAAGCTTTGGGGGAAAGTCCTGACATACATGCTTGATAGTCTGTAACTGTTCATAATAAAACTCCTAATGTGATTCTTCTTGTATAACCAAGGATACCTGTAGAAAAAGATCTTAAATTCCCATTTATAATATATGTACCAGGTGCCTTTAAGGTAAACACTAATGTAATATTCAGGGTACAAGTGCTACAAGTCAGAAAACATGGCACAAAGCTCTTCTAAGGTATGTTCCTTCGTTCTTCTTACCACTGATACTCTCAAATAATATCTGGATAACTCTAAAATTCAAACCACTATTAATTGTTATTTAACTTAATAGCTGAGATTATAACTTCAGAATGGAAGATCACTCAAATGGGCTTAAGTTCAAATACTTACTTCTAGTGATAATAGCTTTAGTTCCATCCTCCCTACCCCCCCCCCCCACACACACACAAAAAAAAAATTCAGGTCCACCCAGAATTTCAGCATGTGACTAAATTCGGAAAAGCATCTTTCCTGATGAAATAGCTAAGATAAGATCATGTTGTGTATTAGGATCTAAAATTCTTGGATCTCAAATTCAATACCTAGTATCCTAAGAAAAGGAGAACAAGCACAGACAGAATATAGAGTCCATGGGAAAACAAAGAGAGACACGTAGAAAAGAAAGTCATGTAAAATCTGAATAAGAATTATGCCACCCCAAACCAGGGTATGCCAGGAACCACTAGAAGCTGAAAGAGTCAGAAAGTATTCTCCTCAAGAGACTTTGGGGGAGACATGCTCCTGCTAGCTTCTTTTTTTTTATGCTTCTAGACAAGTAAATAAATTTCTGTTGTGGTAAGCCATGTAGTTTGTGTTACTTTGTTACAGGAGCCCTAGGAAACTAAAGAGTTATTTACACTTGGGTGAATTAATAAACCTCACTGAGTCTTATTTTACTCATCTAAGAAATGGAAATAACAATATCTTCCTTCTAGAGTTTAGTTAACAATGAAAGATTCTGAACATGTTTAGCACCTGCTTTGTGCTAGGCATTGAGGGTATAGCAAGGAATAACGCATAAAAGGTAATGGCTCTAGAGGGGACAGGGAAACTATAGCCCAAGAGCTAAATCCAGCCAAATGCCTATTTTGAGAATAAAGTTTTATTGGAACACAGCCACAATCTTGATTTATGTATTACCTATTGCCTCCTTCAGGTAGAGTTGCTACAATAGACTATATGCCTTGCAAAGCCTAAAATATTTACTATCTACCTCTACAGAAAAAGTCTGTCCTCCTCTGTTCTAAATGCTTATAGTGCAATTAGAGAAGAAAGGCATAAATATATAAACACACAAGAATAGTGGGATTATGCTAACTTTTCTAGAAAATAACTTGTCAGATATAGAGAAGAAACTGGAGGAAGACAGGTAATCTTGAAAGTTCGAAAAACAGAGAACTCCTTGAGCAGATATTTGAAGGACAGAAGGAAGTGGTCTAAGAAGAGCTCTGCACAGAGTTACAAGCAGAGGAAAGTGCTAGAGATAAAGCTCTATATCAGGAAAAGCAGAGTTTTAGGAGAACAGAAAATAATTTGGTGAGTGGGATCCTTGTGATGGGAGAAGAAAATGGCAGATGAGTTCAAATAGGGCCTAATCAGTCAGTCAAGGTATACATGGGGGTCACTGAAAGTTTAAGGGGGTGCTAAATGATACACTTTTATATTTTGGAAAAGATTACCTGTGGGTGGAACAATGATATGTGGAAGTACAAAGTCTGTTTAGTAGTTTGGACAGGTTGGTGTAGCATGAGAAAATACTCAAAAAAGAGAGTAAAAAAGAGAAAATACTCAAGATATGCTTTGGGTTGAACTTACAGACCCGATGACAAATGAGATGTGAGAGATTTTTGAAGAGAAGATGTTGAGTTAGATCCCTTCTGGAGGCTAAATAGTAAATGGGTAGGTAGTAGTTCTATATACTGAGATGAGGAATGTATGTGCTTGTGTCTGTACATCTGTGTGTGGTTGTGTGTGTGTGTGTGTGTGTGTGAAAGAGTGAGAGAGAGAGCATTTATGGGAAAGGGATAATTGCTGTGGCAGTGATATCAAGTATTTTTGTATTTTTGTTATAATTATCATCATCACCATAACCATCATCTTTTAAACTCTCAAAAAGAGAAATATATTTAAATTTAATTTTCTAATTGATCTTCCTGATCAAAATATCTTATTCTAACTAAAAGATTATTTTTCTTTTGGAGATTGCTCCCATCAGAGATTGGCCAGAAAGGGGAGGGTGGGAGGATTCTCTATTGCTCTCCTAGCACTGAGAAAAGAGAAGAACCCATGTATAATCAGCAAAGCTTGATATACATGCACACCGATATATGAGCTAAGAAAAAAGTACTATTTAATTGTTATTCAAGAAAAAAAAATTTTACTCCAGAGAATAAGTAGAATATTTTTTTCAAGTTACAGTTATTTAGCGCTTTTAAGTCTTTAAAAATTAGTAAGTTTGTAATTTTGAAAAACCAGTAAACTATAATTCTTAAGTTTTGACTTCAGTTATCACCACCAACCTACATATTTTTGATCCTCATTTTCATGGGTACCACTATCATCTTTTACACAAAAACAGTTTATAGTACTGAATGTTACTGTATGAAAAAACAGTGATTTTTTTTTTTTTTACACATTTGGTGAGCATATATTCTGGTTTATCCTGTTCCATCTGAGTTTTATCTATTGTATGGGCATTATAATCAAAACATCTCCTTTCAAAAAAAGTAACTCAGTGGATGATAAATTATATGTTCAGACTATTTATACACAGTTATACTAATTTGCAAAAGTACAGTCTTTCTGGCTTCAATGAACATTTGGCTTTTAAGAAATTTCACTGAAAAGTATTTGGCTGAAAGTAAATATCAGATTTTGGCTCCAATTCAGCTAAATACCTATTTTAATCTCTTTTTTGGTAGGGTTCCACTATTGTCACTTATTTCTTGAAGAATTCAATGTGTGGGAATGTCCTTGTCCTTGAACCTAAAACAGGAGACATCATTCTGTTCCCTTCCAGTGGCTCATACCAGACTGGAACAAACTTCTTCCAAGAAATTAATATTTTTAGTTGTTCTTTCTTTGAGTTATTTCATTTCAGTGTTTGTCTTCTGATTCAAAATCAGAGTTCATGGCCTCTTGTGATTCTTCTGAGCTGGATCATTATCCATATTAGTAAAACTTAGAGTGCTTAATTGGCAATGATTGAGAATAATTTCTCCACATTCTGTTCTCTCCCAATTTCCTTCTTTGAAATGAGTAACTTTTGAGAATTTCTCATTGTGACTTCATGTGATGAGCAGAGTCTCCATTTTAGATGACTTTGTATTCCATCTTTTGTGTTAATCTTTTGAGAATGTGTTGTGAGAGTTTATATTGAGTGAATTGATGTGTCAAAATCTTAATGCATTTTAAGTGAGATCTTTCTCTACCTATAAACAATCTCTTCCTTAAAAAGTATATCAATTTTAAAAAAAAGGAATGACCAATTAAACTGATTTCAAAAAGTAATGTTAATCTGTACCTACCTGCAAAGCTGAAAATATTCTAAGTAGAAATAAGTTTGGATAACAATTTCTAAAACTACATTTGTTATAAGCTCTACACTGTTCGGTAAGTTGGAGAGCACCTTTAATCAATTTAGTAGCTATTAATTATATGTTTGTTAAAATATTTCATTAAATCAATGAAATTTCAACAACTAGATTTAAACAGTCCTTTCTAACTTGAAACTGAATCCTGAGATTGTTTATGCCTATTTTCTAATTTTCACTCCAAAATTTGAGACAAGTGGTTCAACACTATCCAGGTCCCTCCTGGGTCAGTCACTTGTTACTATCCATAGTCCACAGCTCTTGTAAAAAAGTTGGAATCCTGATGGAATGCAAGGACTTGATTCTTTAATCTGTCACTAATCAGTCTCACAGACTGGAGGAAGTCATTTAATACTCCTTAGCGCTAGTTTTCTTATCCATTAAATGGAAACAATTGTATCTTTTTAAAATACCTCAGCATTTGTTTAATAAAATGACATTCATTGAGTTTATTATATTTCCTTGTGTGAAATGCTCTAGGTGCATTATTTTATTTACTCCTCTCAAACACAGGTGGGCACTATTAATATTTTTGGGCACTACAAAACATGATCAACATAGTATTGCCCTTCCTCAGCATCAGAGGTAGAGCCACTATTTTTCCTTGCTCCCTCAACTGGCGCTTCCAGATTATTATTATCATTCCTGCAACTTGTAAAATTTCTTCTACTTTTGGGCTTACTGCACTTTCTTCTATCTTTCAGATATTCTACCACACTCTTAATCACTCACTTGGATTTATCTCACAGTCTTTCTCCATTCCAAGATATGCTTCCATGGAAAATTATCATAAATATTTCCATGACTAAACTATCCAACATCTTGACCTCTCCTTTTCAGTCTTCCAATTCCACTCCAGTCAGCATTCATTTTCATGAGTTCTTCCTAGACCCTGAATATTCACACCTGACATCATTTCCCTGAGTCACAAATTCAAGTTTCCTTCATTGACTACAATTACCACAAGCCTTATAATTCTTTAACAATTTGGAAATATTGGCTCGTACCTGTAAGCTTCAGCCTATGATGCGGCCGGGGCTAGGGATCGCAGTTCGAATTCCGCCTGGGGCCCGTAGTGAGACCTAGTTCAAAAAAATAGCTGGATGTGGTAGCACATGCCTGTAATCCCAGCTACCTGGGAAGCTGAGGCTGGGGATTGCTTGAGTCTGTGGTACCCTGGGCAACGAGAGCCTGCAGTTCCATGGGCAAAAATAGTGAGACCTAGTCTCAAAAAAAAAAAAAATTTGGAAATATAATCCACTGGTCCCTTATTTTTTTTCAATTCTGACCTCATTTTAGTTTTACTTACCTTTATATCCAACTGATATTTCATAATTCCTTCTTAAGATTTCTCTCTGTTCACATGATTGTCGTTCTCTAGTATATTTGCAAAGAGAAGCTGGTAAAGCATGCCATATAATGTTCTCTCTCCATTTTACTACCAGCCTCCTACTCCTCATCTGGAATCTTTATCATCTCTCTGCATGGCCAATTTCACATTTCCTCAAAATCACTTAGATTATAGGCCCTCAGTATCACAATTTACAGTACTTGAGAATTGTTACAGGGAAGGGATAGCAGAACCAGCAGTTTTCACTTGTTCCTGAAACATTTATTTATCTCCAAAGTTATGTTATTATATCAGACTTTGTCAAATAATGAGGAAAAAACAAAGCAAATTACCAAAATACAAGGCAAGGGATAAAAACTTAGTAGTACATATGATTCTAACTTGGCTCAAGAGTAAAGCAATCAAACAGCTATCGAATCATCCCACTGTATCCACTCAATTTAAGGTGTTCCCAGTGAACCAGCTAGGTACATTTTGTAATGGTTTCTAAAGCAAAAGAATAATATACGATGTCTTATTTTACTTTGGTTAAGGGTATTGGAAGGTTATGGACTAGAAAAAATCAGAAACATAAAAGCATTCACAAATCACACATGCAGACCCCCCCCCATACACACACTCATAATTGGGGAGCAGAGTTCAACTGGAGTAAAAGACAAGAAATAATAGGATATTTGATTTTGACTGACTCTTTTTTACGCTTTCCTAAAACCAAGCCAATAATAAACTCAACATTTGCCTGCAAAGCTGAGGTAAAGGAGTGGGGGTTGGGTAGAGATGAGTTGGGACTTGAGAAGGGAAGGGGTCCTATAGGACATAGAGCAAGACTGTTGGGGCCCTGGTAGAGGGCAGGGTATAAAACTATTTGTAAAAATACTTGAATCTATATGACTTTGAGTAGATACAAAAATGTAAACCTTTACCTCAATAAACATAATTTTTGGGGAAAAGAACAAACCAAATAGTTGAGGGGGGAGCAGGATTAGCTGGGGAGCTCAAACATCAAGAAAGAAAGAAAGGACAAAACGAAGGAAGAAAGGAAGGAAGGAAGGAAGGAAGGAAGGAAGGAAGGAAGGAAGGAAGGAAGGAAGGAAGGAAGGAAGGAAGGAAGGAAGGAAGGAAGGAAAGCTGAATCAGTCTGGATTCTTGTTTCAAGCCTGATGACTATATATCTTAAACAAATTGCTTGGTATTTTACATAGAATTCTACTATGTTAAATAAATAACCCCCACTTGTATTCTTATACCATGCCAAAGAACAGAAAAGGTGATAAACAATACCAGCAGGCAATATTTAGTGACCAGTTAGAAGGCATTTTGTGAAATGAGTACTATTATAATGGAAGAATGTATGCAGGAGCATCAGATATATTATTCTAGCCAATTTAACTGATGCAAAACTGGCAGTTTATTAGCTTCATTAGCCATTAAAGAAATGCAAGTGAAGTATTTCTCATATATTGCTGGTGGTAACATAAAATCTTAGAGCCACTTTGGAAAATAGTTTGACTGGTTCTTATTCAACTAAATATGAACTCACTTTACAATTTAGTAATCACAATCTTGAACATAATTCCTGAAGGGATAAAAACATATATTCATACAAAAATATGTATGCAAATATTTATAGCAGGGTTTGTTAATAATAGTAAAAACTGGAAATAAATGAGAAGTCCTTCTCTGGGTGAATGGTTAAAGAAATTCTGGTACATCCATACCTGTAGAATACTACTAAACTGTAAAGGAACTACTATATATTGCAATATATATTACATAATGTATGAATCCTGAAGCAAATGGGCTGAGTGAAAAGAGATAATTCCAACAGACATGTGCACTATGGTTTCATTCATGTAACATCAAACAGTGATAAAATTACGAGGTGGTTGCCAGGAGATAGGGATGAAGAAATAGAATTTTTGTGACACACAAACACACACACACACGCACAAAATGTGTATTGAAAAATGGTGAAAATAACACAAAGTCTAGTTTAGAATATGGTGCCATTGTCAGTTTCCTGTTTTTGATGTTTCATTGTAGTTATATAAGAGTTCACTATTGATGGAAACTGGATAGGTATATGAGACTCTGTGAACTGTTATGTTATATTTTGTGAGGTTACAAAAATTTCAAAATTAAAGCTAACTAATATTGGATAACAATTACCTTATTTTAATTTACCTCAAATGGTGCTCTTACATATATTTTTACCCTTGAAGACTTGGGCTTTGGAGAATGGCTCAGCTTCAAGGGCTTGGTTGGCTAAATCAGGTGGTAAGATTCGTTTCTCTGAATCACAGTGTATAGCATTATTTTGATGACAGGGACTGATTCGGGAGTTACTATGTGGTTCCTGATAGAGAGGGTTTAACATTAAGTATTTAAAACAGCAAATCATTTTATTCCACATTAAAGCATACATATACTGTTTAAATTAAATAGACACACTCGAAGATATTGCCGATTCATTCCCAAATCAACACAATAAAGTAAACATTACACTAGAATGAGTTACAGTTATTATGGTTATGCTTTACTGTAGTTTATTAAGTGTACATTCTTGCTAAAATTGCTAGTCATTATGTGAGTCTTCATCAAGTAGTAATCTTTTATTGGTGGAGGGTCTTTCTTATATTCCTATTGCTGATTGCTGATTGATCAGAGTGGTGGGTGCTGAAGACTGAGATAGATGTGGAAATTTCTTACAGTATTGTGACATTAAGTTTGCCATATCAAGTTTTTTACTTTCTTTTCATAAAAGATGTCCCTGTAGTATTCAAAATATCCCTGTGTGATAGCATTTTTCCACTAATAGAACTTTCTCTAAAATTTCTAAAATTAGAGTCAATATTCTCAAACTGCCACTGCTTTATCAACTAAGTTTATACATACTCCAAATTACTAATTAGAATTTCAACATGTTCATAGCATTTTTACCAGGAGTTTATTCCATTTCAAGAAACCACTTTTTGCTCATATTGGAGTAACAGACTTGTTAAAATTGAGACTTGAACAACCTTGGGTTTTGACTACTCATAATTAAATACTGGACCTAAGTACCATCCTTTTATATTCTCCAGCTTCAAGAAATGAGAATCTTCATAAAAACATCAAGGAGATCTTTTGACTTTTATATCTAGATTCTAATTGATGATTAAATGTCCTCCATCATTCAGTGTCTTTAACCAGTGCATTGATCCAACCAGGCAGTCATAACCCAATCTGATATTCTTTAATCTTTATAATTCCATAGTCTTCTTAAGATTTCTCCCAAGTGTCTCACATGTATGGAATATTGCAATCATCAGGTCAGAGACATTTTCTTTATTGGTTTTCTGTCCCAGTTCACTACCAGTAAAGGTTTTAACAATTTTTTTTTATTGCTGATAGGGACTATACATTTTTTACCTCCCACATATGAGCTCCTTATTTCCAGCTGGCCAGCAGGTGATTTAATTACATGATCCCATTTTTTATTCAGTTTCCTTGAACCATTCCTGATAGCAACTGTTACAGCTCACGTTCCCAGGGAAACAGATTTCAAACCTCTATCATTATGATGCTGGAGATTTATTGTGGTATACTTCAGAAAACACCTGTGAGGGAATAAGCAAAGAGTAGGAAGAAAATGTAAACTCTACATGCTTGTAATAAGGGGTACCACCAATTGCCCCAGGACAATCCACAGTTAGGATATGATCAAATAAGCAAGTTGGTTCCTTGGTGCCTGTACAGAATTTGCCAGTCATTGAGAGAGGCTTCCTGTAGGGGAAGAAATATAAGATAGAGCAGCTTTCATGGTCTAAAGACACAGTTGTGATTTGTGAGTGGCCAAACTCCTACTTTAAAAGCAAGTGCCTCAATTCTGAATGGGGAGCTCAGTGAAACTTGATAATATTCGGGTATAGAATTTCCATTTTGAAAAACAGAGTTCTACAAACAAGAATTCTGAAGTTGAGTTTACTGAAAACACATGATTAAGTTGGTGCATTGAGAAAAACAGATCAGACATCATGTCTTGAAAAAAAATAAACAGGATGTTATTGGTCTAAGAATGCCTCAAAACTTAATGATGCTAATGACATAATGACTTGATGACTTCATGATTCTGTTATCCTTGCCTTTACTTTGATGTAGCTGTTTCCCAAAATACTTAGTATGGTGTTTCTTCCTGTATTATGAGGAAGATCATTACATTCATTCACTACATTGTTAACATCATGTTGGTCAGGCTGAATGCACAAGGAATTGTAAATATATTGGAGTTTGTGGTAAAACACATGTGCTTCAGAGTGTGGAAGATAAACTAACACATTAAAATTCTGTGGCTTGACATATAAGTGAATTTTCAGGTGTCTAGTCATCTGGGGAATGTTAAGACATTCTAATTCATGTAATGGGCAATATATTGCCTCTTTCAGACCCTACAACTGATAGCCATTAGGTACTAGAAAATAACAACTGCCAGACTTGGAAATACTGCTCCAAATCACATACTAGATGAAACAAAAAACTTTGAGTGGATTTATAGTCTAGGTTATAGTCCAGAAGACCTTATGCTATATGAGTTATATAGAGATACATATGGAGGTAGAGGATGCCATGATCATACTCTAACAAGTGAATCGCAATATGGTCTTACATGGTTCTTACGTAAGACTATTCTAGCTAAAGTAGCAAATTGTACAGTATCTGGAATAATCATTCTTGGCATGATACTGAATCCTGGCAGAGATGAGCACACTGATCTTTGAACACCAGGTCACCATGAATCCCAAAATGCTTATTACAAACTAGGTTGTACCAGGTACATTATATTATAAAAGTCAAAACTAATACTTTTAAGATGAAAATCATTTATATTTTACTAGGCATAAGCTGAATAAGTTGATGACTTCAAATCCCATCATATCTAGCATCTCATGACTGTGGCAGTATGAGAAGTCCCTGATAATCAGCTAACTAGAGAGAAGATAAGATTCTTAGAAGTGGGTGCTCTAAAGATTATCAGTAAGTGAGAATTCTGACAGTAGCCAGATATTCAGGCAGTATAGTTGGTCACCTACATTGCGTGGAAAAAATATTGATTTAAGATAAGAATATATACAATCTCATGGGCAGATGAGTGATTTTGCTTTCTGGTTAGTGACCTGGAAGAAAAATAATGAAAATCAGAAAAAATAACAACATGAAGGAACAGGTGAGTCACAAAGATGTGAGTCATATAAGCAAAGAGATAAAAACTCTAAAAGATCAAAAGGAAATGTTAGGAATGACAAACATTGCATATACTAGAGATGGAGAATACTTCATCAGTAGACTAGACAAGTGAAGAAAAGAATCAGGAACCTTGAAGATACATTATTTGTCAATATAAACTTGCCAAAGTAAAATTCAAAGACAAAAAGAATTAAAAAATCAGGACAAAATACTCAAAACTGTGGAACTAAACATATATAAATACCAGAAGGGCAAGAAAAGAGAGTGGAGGGGAAGAAATATGAACAATGACCAAAAACTTTCCAAAATTAATAACAGACATCAAATAAGATCTAAGAGTTTCAGAAAAAAACAAAATAGGATAAATAACAACAAAAAACAATACATTAGCATATTATATTCAACTATTATATTCAAAGAAAGTAAATTTTGAAAAAAAAGAAATGGGAACAAAACCACTTTACTTATAGAGGGATACATATAAGAATCACAAGAAGGATAGAAGATTGTCAGAGTGAAGAAAAAAAATAATACCCCACTATACTGTCTATAAAATGACAATGTTTATTTATTTCTTTGGTAACAAACATTTGAAAAGTGTGACCCTGTGCTCCTAAAAAATAAAAACATACAGTTTAAATTTTTATTGAGCTAATACAAGTTATTTTTATTTTATAAAAATTTAAAGAGGAGAAAAACTCATTCTAAATACTGATTCACATAGGTTAGGACTGGGTATAAAAACATCTGCAAAACATATATTACTAAAAGACATGTCCAAAGTACAAAGAACTCTTAGAATCCAATAATAAGGAAAAAGAATACAATTAAAAATGGGAAACTATCTGAACATCCATCTTACTAGAGAAGATACATAAATGACAAAAAGCATATGACAGACATATCTATTATTTCGGAACTGTAATTTAAAATGAGATATATTAAATAGTTATGAGAAAGACTAAATGAAAAAAACTGAAAACACTTGCAAGGGTGCAAAAAACAAGATTTTCGTTCATTGTTTACAGGAACATAAAGTGGACCATCTTCTTTGGAAAACAGTTTGATAGCTTATTATAAAGCTAAACATCATCTTTTAATGTGATTCAGTAATTGTCCTCCCAGGTGTTTATCCAATTCAATTGAAAATGTATAGCCACACAAAAACTTCATGTTAACATTTATAGCAGCTGTATTTATGATCTCTAAAAACTGGAAACTACCAAAATGTCCTTAAACAGGTGAATAGATAATAAAACTGTCACCCAGTAATACCTTGGAATATTATTTAGCTTTAAATGAAGTTTGCTAACAAAGCATGGAAAAACATGGATGAATTCTAAATGCATATTAATATGGAAAAAGATCAGTTTAAAAAGACTACAGACTATGTGATTATAGATAAGACATTGTGTGGAAGGCAAAAAATAGAAAAGACAATAAACCATCAGTGGATAGAGTGGGAAGGGAGAAAGGGAGTCAGCCTTTCTCCCTAAGGGAGTTTCAATGAAACTTTGACCTTTTTTTTGATGACTCAAATGGTGAAGATATGATACTGTTATAATAAATTATAACCCATACATCTGTACAATATGAGCAAACCTTAATTCATACCAGTTAAGAAAAATATTTTGGAGGTTCAGGGAATTCTCCAGGCAGGAATGCAGATAGTGATAAAAAAAAATCTAAATTTATTACAAATGTATGAAACACTTCACTGAAGAGAGCGAAAAGTGCTGATGTAAGCAAATTTCAAAACCACTGGAGTCTGAAAGGCCAAAGGCAAAAGCACATTAGTACTATCTTTGGATTGGTAATGTTGTTCTCCATGGGGATGTAGACTAGCAATTCATATACGGTTTTGCATACATACTAGAAATGAACAATTAAATACTGGAGGGAGAATATGAGAACAGATTTTCACTGTTGGAATGAGAGTTTATAGATAGGTAGGAGAGGATGCCAAAATAATCCGTGTGGTAGTGGATTAGAATTGGTTATCAGTTTAGGTTAATATAGAACCAGATGGTTACATACAGGCAATATGTATAAATACCCTCCCTTGACCTGTCAGAGGAGAGGGACTGAAGTAAATGATTCCCAAAGAACAATGGCATACTGACAACCCAGTGACAATGAATACCTTTATAGCTCTGATGTTGGTTTCTAATACCATTCTCCAATAAAAAGTTCCAGGGTTTCCTGAAAGACTGATTGATTTCCGGGCCGAGGCAGAAATATACAAGATGAAACCAGAGTATCTCATAGTTCCAGAAATTGTGTGTTCCAAAAACCTGCAACAAAACCTCCCATTAATGGGAGATGTCCAGGGAACACAGTGGTCACCAGAAAGAGTTTCTAATGGTTATACCTGAAAATTTTGAACAACAGAATAAAGTAGTATGAGGTCAAAACCCAAAACTAAG
Source organism: Uropsilus gracilis (assembly GCA_004024945.1). Classification (NCBI taxonomy): domain Eukaryota; kingdom Metazoa; phylum Chordata; class Mammalia; order Eulipotyphla; family Talpidae; genus Uropsilus; species Uropsilus gracilis. Next base: position 174,125 of record PVHY01000320.1, read on the forward strand.
AACTGTAAAATAGTGCTATAAATATGATCGAGTGAATGGATGGATGAGTGAATGAATAAGATAAATAAGTCTCCCTGGCAGAAAAATTTTAAACGACTTATGTTGGCACTTCAATATCAAGTTGGTGAAGTATAATTCCTCATTCTTTAACTGTGAACAGTAAGTAGTGTGATTTCTCCCAAAGAGGTGAGTATGGAAAGAGGAAAAAAGTATAACCTAATAGTGAAGAAATTGACAAATACTGTTATCCAGGTGATCAAGTTGGCATCATTTTGATAGCACGTTTCCTGGATATGATGAAGTGATGAAAATGGCACTTCACCTCTTTGATCTTCCTCAAAAATACTAATGAGAAGAATATCAGAAAAGTTATGATGAAGTAGCATTCTAGAGTATACTTGACCAACAACCCCTAAAGCCCACCAAAGTTATTATAAGTAATCACTGATTCTAACAAATAAGTATAATAAAGTACAATTAACATTAATAATGTAGTCTGTTAATATAGCAATATCAATGAAAGAGTAGGGCTATATAGTAACTATAAACTATCTTCTCAATTATTCTATATATTTAAAATTCTTAAAAATTATGTCTATGAAAGTAAATTACATTGTGCATATCATCTTACTATGAAGTAGAACAAAAAGGTGTATGGTGTATGACATGTTGTGGAAAGCATACATTCATGTCAATCTAAGAATTAGAAGAGCAAGAAATGCTGTAGAGTTGCCAATTCTGAGGATCTTTGAATGTTTTACAGTGGGGCAAAAGGGTAACACATTGTTGAAAAACTATTGATAGTTTGAAATGATGGAAGGTACTGATGTACCTTCTGATACTACTGTTGATAGTTTGAAATGATGGAAGGTACTGATGTATTCCAAAAGGAAAGCAATGTGAGCCAAGATATATGGACCTGCAGAAATCCAAAAAGTATCTGTAAAAAGTAGATGCTGTAGGCTGGCTAGAAAAGCATTTCATATCTGTTAATATAGATAAGGTTATCAGTTTGGAACTGAGTTTGAAAGATGTGAAAACAAGACTAAGGACTGAGGACTTGGTATAATAAGTAAAAAAATCTTGAGAGAGGGAAGAACACAGTGATTCTTAGGGAAGAGAGATGTAGGGGTGACAGCATGAATAGGAAGAAGGAGGTGTCATTTATATGGATATTAACTTCCAACCATGGAAAGGCAAATATACAAGTAAGAATAGCACAGTAAGATGGAAAATAAAGGGAGATGAATGAAGGGAAGCAAAATCAAAATGGTGTATAGGTGAGAGTGATAACAGGTGATGGCAGGCACTGTTTTTTGCATATCTGATATTGATTCTCTATGTTCTTTAATAACTACAAAGACCAAATTTGTCAAGAATGACAATGATTTTAGTTAAAAATATTTCTCATATTCCTTTGCCTATAGGGGTACCATACAGTCCAGTTCTAACCAATGAGATATAAACAAGTCTAACAGAGAAAGATCTATTTTCCTGATAAAATGAGGCAGTCTCTGCTAACATCTCCCTTTTGTCTTTTTCCTCTCCCACTTTCCCTTAAATTCTGAAATGAACATTGACAAGATGCGTAGAGTTGTTGTAGCCATCTTGTAAATAAGATGGAAGAATGTCACATACTGGGGAAAGGTAAAAGATTCTCAATAACATGGTACATAGTAGCTATTTCTGAATTTCATTTTACATTACAGAAAACAAAATATTTAGTTAAGCCAGTGTAGTTGAATCTTTTTTTACAATCTTCATTGAATAAAGGATCACTCTAAGAGTTTAAGCCTAACAAAATGGAAATAATGCCTTGTTATTTTACAATCCAGAGTGACTTTTTAAGAACTAGAGAAGGACTGCTCTCCTGGGAGGCAAATCCTCTGGATTAGGTGTATCCCAGATTGGAGTTGGAGTCAGGACAATGTGCGTCACTTAGCCTGTTTTCATTCACACTGTAGAAGAACCGAGAGTGCTTTGTTTACTGACAGGTCAGGTCCACAGCTCTCTCTACTCTAGCTATCACCTCTGAAGCCACTTCAAAATAACTATGCTGTTAATTGTCCTTATGGGGTTCATATATGGTGGTAAAGAAAGGTCTCCTCACCAGGAAAGCTGAATCCTCCTTGTTATAAATGAGAGGGGTCCAGGAGGAACAGGTCTATATGCCAAACTCCTATATTGCCTAGGTTTCACTCAGCCTGTCAGCACAGACCAAGAGTACAAGTTTGTTCCAACTATATGCCCTTGAAAGGAAGAGCATAGAGACTGGTGTATACGAATCCAATTCATGCCATATTCTCTTACTCCAGAGCTTCTGGGGTTCAGCAATAATCAAAACCTCTCAAATCCCCGACTGTAACCTGTGATCATTGAAAACATTCCTAGCAAAATCAGGAATCACCAAGTTCAATCACCAAGTTAATATTATACCCTTATACAATTTTCAATAAATACATTGAAAGGCATTTTGACTATTTTGTAATTTTATTTCAACTTATTGGGAATAAAACACTGAACAGGCAAGACTTAATGCATGCTATAATTATTAATTAATTAATCCAATAAATATTTGTTGGATGAATGCAACTTCCTGACAGACTTCTAGGGGTTGGTGACACAGAAGTAATTGAAATATGAGTAAAAAACATACCTTCATGAAGTGTGTGTGAATACATATATATATAAAATATATAACTTGGTGATTGATATTAGGAAATATTCCTGATTTTGCCAGGAGTGTTTTCAATGATCACAGGTTACAGTCAGGGATTTGAGAGGATTTGATTATAGCTGAACCCCAGAAGCTCTGGAGTAAGAGAATATGGCATGAATTGGATTCTTATACACCAGCCTCTATGCTCTTCCTTTCAAGGGCATATAGTTGGAATAAACTTATACTGATGGTCTGTGCTGACAGGCTGAGTGTGTGTGAATACATACATATATATATATATTCATATATATGTGTATATATATGTACCCTCTATCTATCTATCTATCTATCTATCTATCTATCTATCTATCTATCTATCTATCTATCTATCTTTCTAGTCAGGGGAGTTGAAAGCATTAATAAATTAACAAGTAAAATATAAAGTATTTCACAGATTATGTGTCTGAGAGAAACACCATGAAACATAGACTGAATATTGAAGAAAAAAAAAAGACTAGCTAGTGCTGTGTTAAATAAATTAGTTGTTAGATAATAAGACCTCCTGAGAAGATACTATGTGAGTACAAATTAGAGGAGAAATGAGGAAGACTTGTATTAACAATTAAACACTACCGATGTGTTAAAAGATATTTCAAGGAAGTAGACATGCCCTCTTTCAACAAGTCAAATAATCAGACCAACATATTTACATTAAAAGGTGCACTGACATTGCTCTGTGTGAAAATTACTAGTTATTGAATATTTGGTATTAAAGATAGATACAACTAAAGAAAATGAGGTTAATAAGTTAAACAGTAAGATTTAAGACTTTTAAGACTGTCTAGTAATAAATAAAAGATGGGAAATGCAGGATTATTTTGGATGAAAAAAACTATACTCAAATGTGTAATTTTTGTCTGTTTATGGATCAAGTTATTGTTTTCTTATACTATCCTGTAATAACAATATGATTATACAAAAATAAAAAGTCTGAAATTATTGTCCGTCCCACTCATAAACTCTAAAAGACCTACTTGAAGTAATCACACTTTTTTTTTTCACACTTTAGGCATTGAAGTTTAATTAGAGGTGATTCCCAGTGAAAGTGCACTTTAAACCAAGTTTCAAAATGCACTCATTACTTCATACTGTTTCCACTATGTCATTTGCTACAAAGCTAAGAAATCTGTGTATAGTATTCAGTTTTGAAAATTGAGTATGGCACAAGTAAGTATTAGTGCAGAATTTTAGTGTTTTTTTTTTTACTTTAAATAATTTATTTATAGACATATATTTCATATCTTTGTATTCCCCAGGGTTCACCCACCAACTCCCTTCCCTTACCACTCCTATCTGCACCCCCTAACCCCCAGTTGTGTACTTTAGTTTGGTTTTTAGCTTGTTTGACTTTACTTCCTGGCCTTTTGTTTGTTTTTCCCTATATCCCATATATTAATGAAACCATTTGGTTTCTGTCTTTTGCTTTCTAACCTGTTTCTGTTAATATGATTTCTTCTAGGTCCATCTATGTTAGCTCAAATTCATCAAATTTGTCATTTTTAATTGATGAGTAATATTCCGTTTTATATATATATATCTCACCTCTTTTTCCACCCTTTTCTTAAAACGAGTAAAGAAAGTGGTTGCACAGTTAAGCAGGGTGGAATACCTCAGTGTGTAGCTTTTATTTGTTACAGCAAATAGGCAGATAAGTGGAACCAAAGTATCAGCAATTCTATGAAGTCTATAGTTTGTCTGCAGAGTTAACTATTTCCAGTTTCTGTTTGATTTGTACTTTGTTTTTATTTACTTCACATTTTTTGTGGTATTTATTGTTTGTAGGCACTAAGTAATTTTTGATGATGATGACAAGGAGGGAGGTGATGATACCATTGATGGCTCTTGTTTTTAATCTTAATATCTTAGCTCCAGATATTGGACTTCATTTGTTTCATTTCCTTAACAACTCCATGAGACAGGTGGTAACAATTTCTCGATATTCAGGTAAAGACAGTGAAATTTAAATATGTTATATTACTTACCTATCATGATGGGGAAAAGTAGTAAAAGCAATAGACAAAACACTATGTGTCTGATTGTACTAATTTCAGTCACACAGGAGAAGACAGACTAGAAACACACAGAACCAAGAGGGACTTAAATTTTCTTCTAGGGTATCCCTATTTTATAGTTAAATTTGAATTAGTCAATTTGGGGAATTTGTATTGTTTTCAGAAGTCTATTATAATGTTTACATTGTATGACGACTAAAACTATGTTTTGAATTTATGATCTAAAAGGTTATGACAATACCTAACCTTGGTACAGAAATTTGGTCTTGATAACTATCTGTTGTGAGAGCTGCCCTATGTATTGCTAGATGGTTAGCAACATCTATGACCACTACCCACTAACACCAATAGCACCTTTAACTTTTGACTACTGAAAATGTTTTCATAAGATTGCAAACATTTCTATGATGATAGTGGAGGAAAGTGGAAAAAATCACCTCCTGTGTCCTTTATACACTATTTCCATTGTATGTTTTACTTTTTAATTTACCATAGACATTGAATATGAATCCTTTGGGGAGGACCTGGATTCCCTAGCAGGAAAACATTCTCATGTTGCTCCAAAGACCTGAAAGTCAGCCCCAAAGTCCTGTCTGGGTTAATACTTAGAGCACAGAAACTAACAAGATACTAGGGTATCTTGAAGTACCCTCCCATGCCTTTTCACTACCCATTTATTTATCACATTTGGTCATTGATAAGTATTAAATCATATTGATGACATATCAGTAAGGAATGTGGTTTTCACTACACTCAAATTTGAAATTTTGATGTCTACATTAGTGGCTCTAGATAATAGTTTTCTTAGTTGGTTCAGGCTACTACAACAAAAACCTTAAACTGGGTAGCTTAAACGCACAGAAACTTATTGCGTGTGGCTCTGGAAGCTGAGAAGTCCAAGAATAAAACACAGGCATAGACTTTTTGATCTGCCCTCACAGGGTTGACTCAGGCCTCTTTTATAAGGGTACTAATCCAGTTCACTCCCTCATGACCTAATCCCCAAAGGCCTTATCTCCTAATACTATCACCTTGAGGGTTAGGGCTTCAATATATGAATTTACAGGGGATTGAGGGGAAACACACATTTAGACCACCATAGTATTTAAGCTTAAAACCAATTTATTGTCATTGACTTCTTCACACAACTCTTTTTCTTCCAATATTTTTATAGGGAAATTTTTATTTTTATTTTAAGATTCTGTGGTCATTGGGAACTTTAGGGCAATTGACGGTGAGTTTCCCTTTGTTATTTGAACATCTGATTAATAACTATTTGCTATTTTCTAAAGTATAAAGAATTTGTATACTCATATGCATGAATCATGAAATTTCATAAAAAACAAAATGCTTATAAATTTAGTCTAGCAATTTAAAAACTCAAGTTTGCAAAATAATTCACAGTACTTCTATAATAATCACCGTAGAATGATCCACAAAAAAAGTCTGTCTTCAATTTATACATTGATTTTAAAAACACTTTCATCATCCAATATTACAAATGTTAGGCTAAATTCATTTCCTTTGTAAATACTTAAATACCAGATGCTTTCCATATCTAAACAAAGGCATAAATATTGAATACATGAGTTACCTAATTTTTCATCATTATAGTTGAGAATTAAAGAATTAAGTGATGACTGAGAGTTACTATTCTCTCTGCCCATAACCTTTCCCTTCATCTCTGCCTCCCAGAATTTTATTCTGTCTTCAAGATGTAGCTTTATTTCCCCTCTGCCTTTTGTGAAATTCTCCTTGTCTCTCTGGATCAGAATTACTTATTCCCTCTGTTGTTCATACAGCTTTTTGTATCTCCCATAATTCTTATTGCACTGTATTTTTACCACTTTTTACTGTCCTGCTACTCTCCTATAGTGTATTAGAAGAGAGATTCTAAATATTCTCATGCTTTAATAGGCATTCACTAAACTTTTGATTTGGTACAAGCACCATGGCAGTGCAAAAGGGGAAAACAAAAGATGAAGATGAAGTTTATATTTACATACTGTTTACCTTCCAGGAAACAGACAGAAAAATAATTACATTATTAAAAGAGGGCCATGCTGCAAAGGATCATAGGAATATGGGGGCATGCAAGTGAGCATCTCCTCTCAGACAGAAGTTCAGGGAATGTTTACTGGAAGAAGACATCTAAATTGACCTTCAACAAATGAACAGATAGCATCTGAATTAGGGAATAAAACTACTATGAAAGGTTGGGGTAGAATTGGGGCTCAGGGTAGGTGTTTTAGGCATAGATATGGAGATAGGATAGAGTAGATTGGTAGTCTTGGACCTTCCCCTACCTCAACTGTAACTCCTGACCACCTGTATCCTTGTAGCTATTGGCAAGTTTTATAAGGTACATGAGCTCTGACTCATGTATGTCTGATTTGACAGTGTGATCCTTTGTGTAATCTCAAAATTGAAGAATAATAAATAGCTAGCTTAGTGATTCAGTGCAAACTAGAGTTAGATATTAAGGAAGTTCCTGTTTGATAATAGAAGTGGTGAAGACAATCTCTTGAAAGTCATTAATGAGAAGAGTTGTGGAAAATTATATGGCATCCTTGTTGGAAAGGAAACTGTGTATGACTGGAGCTGATACAGGGCAGTGATGCGGTTAAAAATTGTATTAACACCCAAATATCCTGGTGGCAGAATCTGAAAGACCTTGTGTGAGAGAAAATGGGAAGTGGAAAGAGAGGATGTATAAAAAGGAAGGAGTGAGGAGAGAAAAAGGAAGAAAAAATAAAAGAGATGAGAATGGTAGACTGAGAGAATAGGTGCTGGAAGAAGGAGCTGGATGTGGCAAGGAGCCATATGGTGGGAGAGTGGCCAGCAGAGAAGTCGCCAGTGTGGAGTGAGATACCAGAATGGCAGGCTGGGGGTGACCAAGGGCTACTGAGGGCAGACCTGGTAAATGTGGCCAGACACTGCTGAAGACAGGCCTGGTAACAGAAGTGCATCTGCAGCAAGGCGGCAGATTTGGAAAGCTGAGTTTGCATCCAGCATCTGTTGGAAAAGTTTGAAGAGCCTTGAAGAAGCAGAGCAGCTTAGAATTCTGGAGAGAGAAGAAGCAAAGAGAAGATGCTGGAGAAAGACAGGACTTTGCACAAGTGCCTGCCTCAGTATTGGAGGGGCAAAGAGGTACCATCTTGGACATGCATCTTTGGAAAATTTGGAGCTAAATATGGTGACTGGGGTAAAATAACTGGCCACCTGTGGCATTAAGAACTTTTTGTTTTCCTGGTTAATTTCCCTTTTTAATAAAACCCTGTTATTTAGACTGCCTTGTGACTTTGGCAACTGATGTGTATGTGGGTGATGCAAACCTGTGGCTTGTTGGTTAGAGGCTTCTGCCCCTTTTTGACCCAATTTCAGAGCTATGGTCAATGCTCTTGAATACTTGGCTGATGTCACAGAGACTGAGTGTATTGTTCCAATCTGCAACAAATTTTCTGCTAGGGTGCTAAGCAGCCTGGGTATAGGAGCAGAAAAGAGAGAGAAATGCACTGATTCACACTAGATATATCTTACATCAGTGCAATGTTTCTCCATTCTATAAAGAGGCAATAAAGTAGTGGCTACTGACAAAATAAAAAAGCAAAGGTCAGCTTTTTATAAACTCTCCTCCAACCAATTCATTGATATGAAGTATAAACAAAGAGTGCTAGCTTTTGAGCAAGTCTATCCTTCATGTATAGAGAGGAGAACAGTAAAATGGAACACAAATGATCCATCTTTTCTCATCATTTAATAGGACATAAGTCAATGGCTTGCTGCATTGAAAGGAAATAATGAAGACTTTTAGTGACTCCAATAAAAAATAAAAAAAAGTAAAAGTAATAAGTCATTGTAAATAAGGTGGGCTTACCTATAAATACTAGAAACATGCCTTTCAAGTATGAACAAGCTGAAATTTTATTTAAAAGTTCCCTTAGTTCTTTAGAAATTCTTCTGTTGAAAACAGTCCTACCTGAAAATCTAAGCCAGAGTTCAGCAAATTCTGTAAAGATTCAGATAGTAAATGCTTCAAGTTATGCATATGATCTGTTACAACTATTCAAATTACATCAAGAAAGTAGACAAAGAAAAAATGTAAATGGAAGGACATATCTATGTTCCAACAAAATTTTATTTACAAAACTAATAGTGAGCTTGATTCACTGTAAAGGTAATATGATTTACCAATACCCCATCTAAGTAAAGGCTTTATTTCTCTTTTATGGCATAAACTGTCACACTGTAATTTATTCTTAAATAAATCATTATTTTTAAGTTACCTATATAAGACTCACCTATATTTTTAATAAATGTATTTCTTGAAATAAAATAAAAAAGCAGATATGTCATGATTCAGTAACATGTAATAAACAGAAATGTTCATAGTTAATCATTAGCAAATGCTTTTTGGAATCCCCAAAATTATATCTGGAAGGCCTATACCATAATAATTAGCAGATACACTGAATTTGAAATGACTAGGATTCCAGATGGAGTACTATTTCTTGGATCTACAGAGAAATGTTTTGTGGAAGCAGTGTAATTACAGATAGAAAGCACAACATTCCCCCAATTTTAGGGAAATGGTCCTTAGCATATAATGACAGTTTGAATACACTCCTTTTTCAGAATAAACTGGAAATTATTATGCCTTAGAGTTAACTGCCATAGTATTTGTAGTCGATATGGGAATAATTTAAATACAGATCAGTGATAGTTATAATAGTATAGTTAGTCTAAAAACATCATGTCTATTAACATGCTTTATCTTGATTTATTCCAGGACATCTTAAAGTCACAGTAAGAAAAATCAAATATCAAGGCAAGCAAGGGGTTTATTTCTAAGAGAGCAGACATAGCTCTAGTTTTGGAGTACCAGGTGCTGAGTGTAGGTGTGAACTCCTAGGGAAGCTCCTTATTGAGGCGGTGAGAAGTCACAGAAACCTGGAAGTAAAACAGAAGCCCCCTGGGACTACAATCACCACTAGCTCGGGAGAAGGTGGGGGTGGGAATGAAGACTCCTTAGGGAAGGTATTGAAGGGCAATATTCTCAGAAGAAATAGTACCAACAGTCTAATGTTTAAATACATATCCTGAAGTATGAGTTGAAAAGTAAAGTCTCTTGAACAAATTAAAATAGGAAAATTGGACAGTCATATGCAGAACATTGAAAGTACACCATACATAAAAATTAATTTTAAATGAATTAAAGAGTTGGCTGTAAGACCAGGAAATATAGACAATATAGAAGAAAACATAAGCAAAACACTCCAGAATATTAGCTTCAGGAATCTCTTTAGGGACTTGACACCAAAGGCAAGGAAAACAAAGGCAAAAATAAACAAACGGGACTACATCAAACTAAAATGCTCCTGTAGAGTGAAAGACACTATCACTAAATAAAAAAGACAACCTACTGAATGGGAAAAATATTTGTACATCATATATGATAAGGGGCTAAGATCTATATAAAGAACTTATGAAACGAAATAGAAATTTCAAAACCCTATCAAAAATGGGCAGAAGACTGAAATAGACACCTCTTTAACAAAGAAATACAGCTAGTTAACAGGCACACAAAAAATGTTCAATATTACTATCATCAGGAAAATACCAATGAAACTCACAGTGAGATACTACTCACTCCAGTGTTAATGGTCCACATCAAAAAGATCAGAAATAACAAATATTGGCAAGGTGTACAATAAAAAGTGTACAACAAAAAGGCAAGGGTGCATATCAACATAAACTGTTGATGGTAATGCAAACTTGTCTGGTCTATGTGGAAAACAGTATGGTGGTTCCTCAAAATAACAGAAAATATATATGTCATACAACCTAGCAATTCCACTCTAAGTAAAATCACCAATTTGAAGTGCTATTCAGTTCTGTGTTCCTTGAAGCACTATTTTTAGTAGACAAAATAAGAAAACAACTTATGTGCCCAAAGACAGAAAGTGGATTTAGAAAATGTGCATACATACTCAATGGAATATTACTTAACTACAAAAAATTTGAATTCTTGCATTTTTGACAAAAGGAATGAAACTAGAGAGGATTATTTTTATCAAAATAAGTCAATTAAGACAAATACTAGAAAATAGTGCTTGTATATGTAATATAGAAAAACAAAACAAAAACACTGATAGAACTAAGTCAAAACAAACCCTAGAAATTTGATTATAGAAGTGAAGCTACTAAAAGAGGAGGTAGGGTTAGGTGGGAACTAAGTGGGATGGGGCACAATGTCTATGGTAAATGACTATGGGTACTCTGATGGTAGGCAAGCTGTGGTGACAATTATCTGAGGTGTGAACCCATGCCTCTAAATCATGTAAGCTGTTATAAACCAATGTTACCTCAATAAATAAATATGAAGCTATAATGACATAAAACTTAAAAAAAAGAAAAACTATAAATTATTGGGTTTTTCTTTCTGAGCCTGACTTGGGGCAAGTGAAATGCCTAGCTTCACTCTCTTCTAGTGATCAGGTCCTAACTTAGTAGGGTAGAAAACTAAACAGCATTTTGAAGTTCACTGTCAAGAGATACACAGATTTGATTGAAGTCTAAGAACAGTCATGAAACTACAGAACATGTCCCAGTACCTTAAACCCACAGTACTGATGGCCTATTTATTACAATTTCTTCCACCTTTTGGATCATGTCTGGCTATCAAGAAAATATCATAAAATATAGTCAAAGGCAAAAAGTCACAGTTTAAAGAGACAAAACAAACATTAGAACCAGACCCAGATACATGGCAGAAATATTAGTTTATTAGAATTTAAAATAAATATGGTTAGTCTACTTAGGGCTTGCATGGATAATGGAGAGAGCGAGTAAGAACATATGGGTAATGTAAGCATGGTTTTGCAACATTGTGAATATTCTTAGAACCACTGAATTGTACATTAAAGAAGATTTAAATCAAAATTCACGTGAATATATATACCACAATAAAGATTAAAAAAAGTAGTTGTTACTTATGGCCCTTAAAAGAGGAAGGTGTACTATTTCACTCTTCTTTTCCAAAAAAAAAAGGTTATACATATCTTATTTGAAGAAAAGTGAGTCTTAGAAAGAACTACCTCAAGGGAAACTTTTCTGGAAACTGTGGGGGGGAAATTGGATGATGTTTTCAATAAATTAGTCAAAGGAAAAATTCTCAGAGAAAAATCTCCTAAGTCCCAAAATACTTTTGATTTTAAATTGCCTTTCTTAAAAGCACAATGAAATATAGATTATTATGGGTGTTTTGATGGTGGGAAAATATGGTGACTACACCTGAGGGGAGAAATCTTATAATGTGCAAAAAACAAATAAGGATATAAAATGATAACATGCCATATCATCAGAAACCAAAAAGATTAAAAACAAAATAATAATAAGGATGTAAACCAATGGTACTACAATAAAAAATTAAAAGGTTAAAAAATGTCTTTCCTATATACAAACATTTAATAGTAAAGTTAGTTTTATATTATAGAAATTTTTGAAAAAATATGATTTTGGTTGTGACTCTAAATAAGACTATGTAATCAGTAATACTTCAGATGTTATTTTTTAAAAAGATCACAATAGTGAAAAAAAAGGGAAATATCCAAATCATTTTTTTTAAATCCCTGTCTAATTTTGTGAGAAGTCACATATTTGATGCTATATCTTTTAAGGAAATAGAGGAAAACTTAACTACCCTGAGAAATGGTGGTTGTGAAAATCAGTTTTTTATCAATTGAAGTATTATTATCTATATTTTTCCTTTTTCATTTCCTCTTATCCATCACAGATGTAACCAGCTGTCTAAGTCCTTAGAAAGTTATATGATAGGGTGAAAAGCAGAAACTATATGTAGTTTATAGTTTTGGCTTTCTAAAACTCTAAGTACTTATGAGAAATTAGAACATTTTAAGAAGATGAAAAAGGAATTTTCAGACCTGTGTCTAAGAGACAAAATGAAGAGTTCAATAAGAGAGTTCCTCAGTTTGAATAAGAAAAGCAATAGAAAAGTCTTTGGGTAGACAACAGGCAGAAGGTAGATGATGTGCAGGATATAAAAGAGAGGTAGCAAGGTAGGTAGGAAATAAGAGAACATCATAATTTCCTCCTGAGTAATACTTTTGCTCACAGATATCCTTGCAGGAGATCCTTGTGCCCCAATAGACAACCACAAAACCCACAGAGGAGAGGGAGGCTCGGAGGCTGAAAGTTTCACAATCACTTGCTGGGCATAAGAAGTAGAAATAGATACCCTCATTTCTCTCCCCATCAGTATGTTGGCTCTCTGTGAGATCCCAGAAATATCCTTAGAAGGAGAGATGTTCAGCTTTCTACTAGTTCAGTAAAACAGAGTGTGAGGTCAGATGTTAATGTAATTTATGGGGTAAAAAAGTGACTTGCATAGCTAATTGGTAAGCTGTGATTTATATCACCAGAAAGGCAAGTACATACATGCCCTATTTAATTACAGAGCTGAGTAATTGCTTTGGTGGTGAGTCCAATAAATTAAACACCTGCAATATGCACTATAGTCTGTTCCACAGATATACATAGCTCATGGTAAGAATAATCAGAAATTTCCTATAAGTTTCAGGGTGCCTGTCAACTTCATGATCATGATGTCAAACTAAGTCACTCTTTACATCTGAGTGATTTAGTGCCTTGGTATCATTTTGATCTTTTCATTCATTCAACAGTATTAATTGGATGTTACTGTGTAATAAATATTGTTCTAGGTTTAGAGATAGCTAGTAAATAAAACAGACAAATACTCTAAGTGAGAAAAAAGACAATAACAAGTAAAGTAAATAACAAGAAAAATAGCACACTAGAATGTAGTAAACACTATAGAATTCTGGAGTGGTGGTTCAGTATATTGTGGTGTTAAATAGAAAAACAAAGGAGAATACATTGAGTAGTGAAGGAATTATCCAAGTAGAACATCCTTGAAAGAAAATAAGCTGAAATGACAACTGTAACTAGGTTTCACCCAGAAAATTCATGAAACAGTTTGTACCTGACATGAAATGAAGGTATTCAGGGCTGCCCACTCACCCAAATATGTCCACATCCTAATCATTCTGACCTTCAAATATGTTACATGGCAAAGGGGAGTTAAGGTTCCAGATGCAAATAAGCTCACTAATGAACAAAACTTGAGATGGGGTGAGCATAGCGTTATCCATGTGAATCCAAAATAATGCCAGGTTTCTTAAAATATGGAAGAAGCAGAAGAGGAGGTAGAGGACTCAACCAAGCCTTGTTTGATTTAAAGAATGAGGGAAAAGTCCACAGAGTAGAGACTGTGGGCTACTGCTAAGAAACTGGTAAAGCAAAGAATTGGGCCGGGCACAGTGGCTTGTGCCTGTAAGATTCAGCCTATGAAGCGGCCAGGGCTAGGGATCGCGGTTCGAGTCTTGCCTGGGGCCCACAGCGAGACCTAGTTCCCAAAAAATAGCTGGGTGTGGTGGTGTACGCCTGTAATCCCAGCTACCTGGGAAGCTGAGGCTGGGGATTGCCTGAGTCTGTGGTACCCCGGGCAACAAGAGCCTGCAGTTACATGGGCAAAAATAGCAAGACCTAGTCTCAAAAAAAAAAAAAAAAAAGCAAAGAATTGGATTCTTCTCTAGAGCTTCCTAAAAAAACAGTTATGCTTATAACTTCATTTTAGCCCAATGGTACCTGCATCAGACTTCTGACTAAAGAAATCTTACAGTTCTTACAGTCTTATATATAATAAATTTGTTATTTTACACCACTTTGTTGGTAGTAGTATTTTAAAGAAAATTAAGTCACTGGTTCAAATAATGAAAAACAATACAAAGGGGACAAGATGGGCTATATCCCAAAAGACTTTGAATGGCATTGCAAGGACTTGACTTCTACTTTGAGTGAATAGGATAGTCACTGCAGGTTCTATAGAACATAAGGACATGATCTAACAGGTTTAAGAAGATCCTTTCAGCTGCTTTGTTGAAGATTAAAGAGGGCAATAGTAAAAACAAGGAGACCTATTACAATGGTCCACAGGTGTCTCATAAAGAGGATTAATTATAAAAAATAATTATGTAATTAATTTTACATTGTTGTAGTCCCCTTATTTCTCCCACTACCGTATCACCTGTGACCCATCAACATTTTCCCTATGTTCTTCCCTCTCCTGCTTAATGCCTCTCTTTCTTGCTCATGCTGAATGTTTCATTTCTACAATCAACTTGTTTGCTTTTACTGTATCTTGTCCTTTTGTTAGATTATCTAAATTCCACATATAAGTGAAACCATCTGGTATTTTCTTTTTCTTTCTAACTAATTTCACCTAGTATAATCCCTTCCAGTTCCATCTATGTTGCTATGAGTGACATGAGTTTGTCTTTCCTGATTCCTGAATAACACTCTATTGTGCAAATATAACACAATTTTTAAATCCATTTGTCTGTTTGGGGCCATTTTGGTTGTTTCCTTATCCTTATCCTGGCTATTGTAAATAGTGCTACAGCAAACATTCAAGTACAGGTTTCCTTTTGAATTAGTGTTTTGGTGTACTTTGGGTAGATTTCCAGAAGTGGAATTACTGGGTTAAGTGGTAGCTTCATTTTTAATTGTTTGAGGGTCCTCCACACAGCTTTCAATAGTGGTTGAACTAGTTTGCATCCTTACCAGCAGTGTAGAAGTGTTCCTTTTTCTCCACTTCTATGTAATAATTTTGAAGATTATGGAAGGCACTTAGATTCTGACTTTATTTGAAAGATGGAGGCAATGGGATTTCCTGATAGAATAGATATGGGATATACAAGAAAATGAAAATTCAAGAAGCTCTCTCAAATGTTTGATCCAAACATGGTCCTTCTCAGACAAACAAAACTTCTAAAAATTTGCCATAACCAAATCCCCTTCAAGATATACTACAAGAAGCCAAACCAATGGAATAATGAACAGAGGATAGAACGAGGAAATGAATTGAAGCACAGAAAAGGGATGAATAAATGACAAGTACAGACTTCCATTTACTAATAATCATCGCCAATGAGCTAAACTCACCAATAAAAAGAAACAGAGTAACAGAATGGATTAAAAAACAGAATCCAGCTTTCTGCTGTCTCCAGGAAACACACCTAACTACAAAAGATAAACAGATTGAAACCAAGAGGTTTGAAAACAATCCTATAAGCAAACACACCCCCAAAGAAGGCAGGTACTATACTCATATCAGATAAAATAGTTTCCGGAATAAAAAGGTAATGAGACAAAGATAGCAACTGTATAATGATCAAGGGGACACTATACAATGATGAGGAAGACATAACACTTATCAACATATATGCATCAAATGAATTACTAGCATCTTTGAAAAAAGACATTAAAGAAAAGACTTATGTGGTAGGAGACTTCAGCACCCCACTCTCACCAAGGGACAGATCAACAAGACAAAAAAAAAATAAACAAAACGCAGTAACCCTAAACAAATGCCTACATCAAAAGGACTTAATAGACATCTATAGGACACTGAACCCTGTAAGAAAGGAATACACATGTCTTTCAAGGGATCATGGATCATTCTCCAAGACTGATTATGTACCGGGTCACAAGAACCAGCATCAACAAATTCATAAGGTTTGAAATCATACCAGTGGATTTTCTCTAATCATAAAGGCATCAAACTGGAAATCAATTATGAAAAGAAGGAAAGGAAACCTCCTATTGTACGGAGACTAAAGCCATCACTATTAGAAAAAGAGTGGATTAATGAGAAAATCAAAGAAGAAATAAAGAAAAATTTCGAGATGAATGACAATGAGGACACAACCTTTCAGAACATATGGGATGCTGAAAAGTAGTAAAAAGAGGGGAATATATAGCAATACAGTCCCACATCAAGAAATAAGAAAATACTCTCCCCCCAAAAAAACTAATATTACATCTGAGGGAAATAGAGAAAGAACAACAGGAAAAATTCAAAGGCAAGTAGAAAAAAGGATATAATAAAAATCCATGCAGAAATAAATGTAATAGACACAAAAGGGGCAATTGAAAAGATTGATTTAAAAAATAAAGCTGATTCTTTGAAAAGATAAAAAAAAAACAGACAAACTTATAACCAGGTTTATGTTTGGTCTGCACAATTAGAAGGAAAGGGATACTGTGAACTGAAATGGGGAAAGCTTTAGGGGAAAAGTTCTAGGGAACTAAAGGGATTTCCATTTTAGACATGTTGAGTTTGCGTTACTTAATAGATATTTAGATGGTAAAAATGGATATGCATTTGAATAAATATGTATGTAAAGGTCAGAAAAATGTTTTTGCTGGATGTATAAATAAGGGAGTTAAAGAGTATGTTTTTAGATTTAAGACCAGGTGAGATCACTAAGGTACTGATGTGGGTAGAGAAGAGGACCAAAGATTGAGCTTTTTGTTATTGTATCTATTCTTAGCTTAATGAGTTTCCAGCATCCTACACAAGAAATTATCATGATGAATAATTCCTTTATTTTACTCTCTGGACAGAAATCTACTCAGTAAAATCGGTGTCATTTAATCAGCTTGCCAGGTAGCAGAGGTGAAATGGCAGGAGGAAATTCATACACCATGTCAACAAATACTGATTTTTTTTTTCTCAGAAGGGTTCAAAGAACACTGCTCTAATACAAATAAATGCATGCAGGTCAAATTTTAGGCCCTTTAAAGAAGTGCTAATGTAAACAGCTACTCTCAACCTAATTGTTGTAGGTCCTTGACCTTTCCTTATTCTTTCCTTTCCCCTGTGTGTCTCAGGTTGCGCTCCATCTTACACTGACTCAGTGGAACTTTCACCTCAGCTGAAAACTGCCATCTGTTCATTTGTCTACTTTAGAAAAATTTCCTGGAGAATAATTTTTCTTGAGAAAAATTGCCAGAGAAGGCAAAATTGACCAATTTTTACCAAGTGATTTCAGAATTTCATAATCATGAAATGTTAGTGCTTGGTTGAAAATTAAAATTAAGTTCAACCTTAAAATTAAGTTCAACCTTTTCTTTTTAATGTCTGAGGAAGAGAATAAAATTTTCTGACAGAGGAATGGTACTTTAATTTTCAAAATACCAAAAGTGGATGTAAGGTTTTTTTTTTCCTGACATTTCCTTATTCATTCCTTTATGCAGTTTAGTCAGTTAAAACGTTTATTAGCCAGGCACGGTGGCTCGTGCCTATAAGCTTCAGCCAATGAAGTGGCCAGGGCTAGGGATCGCGGTTCGAGTGCTGCCTGGGGCCCATAGCAAGACCTAGTTGCAAAAAAATAGCTGGGCATGGTGGTGCGCGCCTGTAATTCCAGCTACGTGGGAAGCTGAGGCTGGGGATTACTTGAGTCTGTGGTACCCCAGGCAACAAGAGCCTGTGGTTTCACAGGCAAAAATAGTGAGACCTAGTCTCAAAAAAAAAAAAAAGAAAAGAAAAAAAAACACACACACAAAAAATAAATAAAACGTTTATTAAACTTTCAAATTCTTAAAAATACTATTTGAATTTTTCTCTTTAGCTGTTATATTTTTAGTTATCATAGATAAAATTTGTAAGACAGAATTATAAATGGTATGTGTAAAGATCAGAGGATTTCTACTTACCATATTCTCCAAAAATAAACAAGTTTACAATTAAAATATACTAAAGTGTACTAAATATATAAATATATAAAGTGCAGTAAATTAAACTAAAATTATACTATGTGCTAAAATCACATTTATTATGATTATACCCCAAAAGCTTCAATGTCTTTCAGAAGTAAGACTTAAGGGAAATTTCTCTCCATATTCAGTTACTTTGATTAGACATGTAAAGCATGTTGTAATAAAATGTGATAGTGGTATTAGTTATAAAAGCATTTCAAATTTTTTTTCAGAACTCACTTTAATGAGGGATTCATAAAACAGGTAGTGGTGCCAAAAATTAAAAAAAAAGAAGAATGTCCTAGGGTTACTTAGAGTACACTGCAGAGAACATAATGGCAAAATAAATTTGCATTCTAATAAAACTTTAAGAATATTTGAATTTTGGTTTCATACAATTTTCAAGTATCTTGAAATACTGTTATTCTTTTTTTCTTTTTCTTTTCTCTTTTCTGATTTCCTTTTTAAAAAAATATTTATATATAAATTTCACATCATTCTAATCCCAGGGATTCACCCTCTCCACCCTCCCTACCATTCCCCTCCCCCCCCAATTTTCCCCCTACCTGAAGTTGTGTGCTTCAGTTTGGTGTTTAGCTTGTTTTGACTTTTCCTCATGGCTTTTGTTTATTTTTTCCCTATATCCCATATATTAGTGAAACCATTTGGTTTCTGTCTTTTTCTTTTTGACTTGTTTTTACTAATATGATGAAATACTGTTATTCTATTTTTTTACAAACATTTAATCATATAAAAATCATTCCTAGTTTACAAGTCATACAAAAACAAAATATGGCCTGAAGATCCAATTTTCTTCATCTTTATTTCAAACTTTGAACTTCAGAACTTGAGCCAAGTCCTATTTTGTAAATCCTTCACAAATTTCTGTCCCCAGTCTACAATCCTGAATTAGTCTGAGCTAGGTTGGTTGATTCCTGCCGAGCCAACACTGATGTGCATTGTCACAAACACTGTCCCTTCATAAGAGCAATTCCTTAATATGGGTAGATTTATTAGAAGATTAAGAAAAAGGAAAAGGAAAAAAAAAGAGTAATGTTTTCTACCTGTCAGTATGAATTTAAGCTAAATGCAGTGACCAGTTTTTCAACTACAATTAATTTAGGTCTGTGCTGAATGTTTGATTGTTTTTATTAGTTCAATGCAGAATTTTGGGTTACGTTGTTTAGATCTTATTTTAGCTCATCATTTTCAGCTATCACATTTTTCTAAATTTGTGATTTTGCCACTAACCATGTTAAGTACTCTCCTATTTCTATGCTGTCCAGATTTGCCAAGCAAGGCATGCTTGTCTGCAATTAAGTTCATTCTAAAATACTAAATAGGTAAAGTCAAAGACAATATCTTGGGCTCCCTAACCAAGAGCACAAATCAACTACACATGTCCACAATATAGTCATAAGATACTGTTGAGAGTCCTGTGTGGGGAGGAAGAAGAGTAAGATGGAAGAGATTGATAACCATCAGAGAGTGGTCAACTCACAGACTGGAGACCACAGAGGAGGACCTGAATTGGTCCCCAGTCTGTGAGTTGACTGCTTTGTGATCATTATCAGTCTCTTGTGTCATACTCTTCTTCCTTGCCACATGGGACTCTCAACAAATGGCGCCTAATGTGAAGTCCAACTGATAGAAATCCATGCTTGTAACTTTTTACTCTTAACTTGCCTGTCTACTAATTTCTTCTTCATTCCACATGCCACTCCTAACATATACTTTGCCAAAAGCTTCAAAAGATTGCATTTTAAGTAATTTTAAAGGAAGACTTTTGCCTGGCTAATATGACTTGCTAATAGAAAATTCATGATTTTTCAGTGAACAGTTTTTATCAGTATGCAGAAATTATGTGCCTTGTAAACAGCTCCAGAATTTTACTGGAAATTTATGATTAAACCCATATAATTTTTCTTATTTCTAGCCATAATCCATTTTTTCCTAATTTTTGAAAAATGAAACTTTATTCATCCCATGTTTATCCTCCCATATTTTTAATCCACAGCTCCATAAAATTACTATCACTGATTATATACTTATATCTGTGTTTTCAGTACCTTGGAATGAAATTTACTGAGACTTGAAATTTGAACTCATGTAAAGTAGGTAGGCATGTTTTTATTAAGATGATTTTATATAATCAAAATATATCCTGCTCTACCTGTAATTTTCAGTAATGCACACTGCCTCTGCTTTTTCCAGTCTCTGGAAAACTGTTTCCTCCATTTCCTAGAGTGATCTCAAAATTTAAAATGTGAGAACTTTTAAAGTTTTTAAGAGATAATAAGTGTTGGTGAGGGTGAGGAGAAAAAAACCTTATGCACTGTTGGTAGAAATGCAAATTGGTAAGTCATTATGGAAAACGGTAAGGAGGGTTCTCAAGAAATTAAAAATAGAACTTACCATATGATCCTGCAATCCCACTTCTGGGTATATATATCCCAAAGAAATAAAATCAGTTTCTGAAGAAGGTCTGTACCCCCTCCTCTGCATATCTGTAGCAGCATTACTAGCAGTAGCCAACATGTTAAGTGACCATTGATGGAAGAATAGAAAGGAAAAACATACAATGAGAAAAGAAAAGAGAAATCCCGATAATTTGTAACAACATGGATGAACCTGGAGAACAGTATGCTAAGTATAATAAACCAGACATAGAAAGGAAAATACCACATGATCTCACTCATATACAGAATCTAAAAAAGTCAGAGAGAATAAAATGATGTTTGATAGGGACTGAAGGTGGGAGTGGGAAGAACAAAGAAGTGTTATTGATAAGGGTTAATTAAGGATTCAAAATGTCAATTATAAATGATGATGAGTTTCAGATCTCTAATATAGAGTATGGTGACTACAGTTAATAATACACGATATATACTTAAAATTTGATGAAAGAGTAAATCATGTATACATGCTATATAAAAACTATGGGTAAATATGGGTGTGTTAATTATGCTGTGGTAATCATTTTATAATTTATGTATATATCAATTTATTATATATACACCTAAAAATTAAAAATAAAGTTTAACTTTTCTTTATATAGAGATGTTGTATCAAATAGAAAACAGACAGCCAGAAAAATTCTCATTTTAGTAAAATTGCAATGACTTTCTTAAAAATTGGACCTTGACAAGGTGATCCTGAAAAGATCAATCTCTGCTTCATCTGTGGGGATTCTGTGATAATCCTTCTGAATCTCACATTATGAAAACTTCATTCCTGAAGTTAAGTTTTAAGCTCAAAATGTTGGTATTATTGCCTTAAATATGTCTCCCTATTTCTGGGCTAAAATGAGCATCTGTAGTCCTTGGTCTGGCAACTGACAGAGTATAGTTCAGAGAACTACTTAAAATAAAAACCAGGAAACCTCATAAATTTAGACTAACTTCAATAAGCACAGTCTCAGGACATGTATGGTTTTCAATTCACACTCTCCAAGACAGGATCTTCTAAGTCAATTATTAATATACACATGATATTAATGGAATCAATATAACTTTCAATGCATTCTGTAGGTACTCACTTAATTTTTAAAAGTTTGTTTCATTATAAGCAATTTTTATTAATCAGGCAGGCCTGCTTAGTTCACTGTGATATATGTACTTGGAAGTGATAAGTTATATATTTTTTTAAATTTCAGGATTTAAGTTTTTACAAAATCTCAACTCTTCTTACTTTACTATACAATATAAATATAATACCAAGGAGATTTTTAAGCACTTATCAAATGTATCAGACCTCAAAATGAATAATACTGCACTTGTGTAACTTGTTTTCACTAATACCTCTAGTTACAACTGTCTATGCACTTCTGTGGGCAAACATACCCATGTACAGTGCAGGTCCATATCCATTTGGACAGACAGATAATGAGAGTCCAGAGCACTAGATGGGTTTTACAGGCTGTATTGCTCTCTCAGGAAATCAGATACACAGGAGCACCAGGCAGGGAGCCTGGGCCAATTCAAGCTAGACAGTCCAACAAGGCAGGGCAGAGAGTGCTGGGAGGCAGCCAACCAAACCTCAAAGTCCCCCTACCAATCTCTGCAGTTGCCTGGACTCTCTCATGGTAGTAGTCATGGCAGTTATGGTGCTGTCCCTGTTTTATTCCTGCTGTTATGCACACACCAACGCTTGTTAGGCCCCAGTGTCCATAATTCCAGTGTGTGTGCCCCATGCCCATGCTCCCAAGCGCCTTCTGCATTAACTTGATCAAGGCCACAGGAGGTAGCCTTGCTTCTGCATTAACATGATCAAGGCCACAGGAGGTAGCCTTGGCTAGTGGTATAAAAAAGCCTGATTAACTCATTTACCCTACAACCTCTTTTTTCGAAAGCACAACACATTGATCAACCACCAGACTGCTTTTCAAAATGCATTCTAAGTTCTATGATCTGGTGATTTCTAGATTCATTCACTGTTAGTCCCGCAGCTCTTTACTCATTAAGCTCTGAACCACCCAAAACACAGCTCCTTTGGGTAATAGCGGTTCAGCCATTCATCAACAGGTGGTTTAATCTTTATGATCTTATTTATGATGACATGTGGATGCCATTCTATTTCCTTACACTTCTCTTTTTGTTCCATTGAAACCTTCAAATTTAAATATATATGTGCATATATATATATATATACATGCATATTTTGTATGGTACTTGTTTTCCTGGGATTATCTGTATTTCCTGGGATAATAAATGAGCACATTGAAGCTAAAGTGTTATATGTGTTAACTATACTTTATTCAGTGAAACAATAGAGATATTAAATGTTTATTCAATAAACAAAAATTGAATTGAAGACAGCTATCAGGGTACTGAATTGGATTCTTTGTTTTGGGTAAAAGATTCCTGTGTAAAGTTTCTGTTTTAAGTGTTTTGATTTGAATTATCCTAGGGGAGATAAAATATTGTAATGGAATTCTAAATTCCTAAGCAACTTGTTTCTTCATTAGGTATGTACTTCTGTAGTCTCACCCTAATCAATATGTTTCCTGCCAGGAAAGCATGCGCTGAAACAATACCTTCCCTCTCCCCCATGACAGCCTTGGAATAGTAAAGGTGTTATCAAATATGAGGTGTAGAAGCTTATGCTAATAAAATGAAGCAGCTTGGACTTAATAAGTTGTTATTCATAATTTAGTCAAAGGTATGCTATCTCCAACACTCTGCATTTTAAAAAACATCTGGAATTCTACTTTCATACATAATACAGAAAACTGTAAGAAACATTGCCCTATTCTAGTAAAGAAAAAGTTTGACTAAACCTCAAAGTCATCCTTTTTAAAAAACCTTCTGATGCTTTTTAACTTTTATTTTTCTGACCTGAGGTCACAAATCAGATAAAGTGCATTCCAAAAGGATTTTGGGGAGAGCCGGAACTCACACGGAGCACAGGAGGAAGGCAGTTCCCATATGAACAGATTAAAAGAAAAGAATTAAAATATTAACAATTCTTAAAAGTGAAATGTGAGTTAACACAATATTTTAGAATCTTTCAAAATTTCAAAAGCACTTGCCATCTCTTTTCCACTGGCCTCCAACTGATTCTAACCAAAAAGAATGTTAATATATTGAATTCTTTTTTTTAAATTCAGCATTATATTATATGTCTAGCTAATGCAACAAAAGTGAAAAATGAATAGACTATAGATTGGAATATTTCCAAAAATAACATAAGTTTATAACTCCAAAGTAACTTGACCAGGCTTATGGGATTCAAAGTCACTATACTAAGCAAATTGCATTTCTCTATTTATAATGTATGTATGTATGCATATATATGAACATATATGATAATCTTTACTTTGATTTCTCAACACTATTTTTTCTGCTTTACAAAATTTTATCACAAAGATAAAAAACACTTAGGAAATAGATTTTCTCCTACATTCCTTTATATAATTTTTCCTACTATTTTGTATTAGATTAGTTTAACTGAATAGACCACTTCTCTCCTGCTTTCCTTTATTAATAGTGAAAAGTTAGGTTTGGGTAGTCTAGTTAGTTTGGGTATCAAACAGTGAAAACAAAAGAGAATTTTGCTTGAACCTATCATAGGATTTAAGAGAGTAGTGTTTGTGAACCATATGTGTCTTCTGGGGACACCAGAAGGCTCATCAGTACATTTAAAGTCCTGTTACATGAAATCAAGAGACATTGACTCACGTTTATATGAGTTTTAAGACAGCATTTTCTCTACAAAGCATCTGTCTTAAAAATATGCTTCCAAATTTCTTGTTTCATTGTGTAAGGTTAAAATTAAAATCTAACTCCTAAAATGTGGGTAAGTGCCACAAATTAGTGAGTACTAAACCAATTCTTATGGACTAGAAAATCTATAGTCCTTTAAAGTATGGGACAGTCAATTAAAATTTATTATTGGAGGTAAAACTTCAGATGTACCTTGAATAAGATGTTTGGCTAAGAAGATATTCTACTTGGGTACATAAGTCTGATTGACAATTATACTGTTCTTTCATGATTATATTCCATTGTCTTCTAACCAAAAGTTGCTGTTCAGAACTCAGATGATACTCTAAATATCTATTTTTTATTGAGGTAATGAGTTTCATTACTGAACATGACTTAGAGGTATAGGTTTACTCTAGAAAAGCTTAATATTCATGCCTGCCAACTGAAGTACTACCAATCAAGAATCTTTTTTTGGTTAAGCTTATGCAGGATAGATTAATTTAATCTTCAACCTTAAGTAAGGAATAATTCATGGTTAAAAATCAAAGGATTATTAGTGATGTTGAACATTTTTTCATATGTCAATTGGTCATTGTATTTCCTAGTTGGAGAAGTATCTTTTTAGTTCTCCCCAACTTTTGCTTTGTTTTTGCTAAGTTGTGTGAATTGTTTGCAGATCTTTGTTATCAGATTCTTATCACTTTTATGGAGGGTAGGGTTTATCCAAAGGACACCAAAACACTAATTCAAGAAGACACCTGTACTCGGATGTTTATTGCAGTGCTATTTACATTAGCCAGGATATAGAAACAACTCAAATGCCCCAAAATTGATGAGTGGTTGAAAAAGATATATTTCAAATGGTATATTTCAAGTGGTATATTTCAAATGTAATATTATTCTGCAATCAAAACCAAAAAAATATGAAGCATTTGTGATAACATGGATGGACCTAGAGGGACTCATTCACAGAAATAAGTCAGAAAGAAAAAAAGAGAAACCATATGGTCTCACCAATAGAAAAGATATAGGAATAACAAACAAAAGGGCAAGAAAAAGTCTAAATAAGCTAACAACAGAACTGGAGCAAGCAGCTAGGGAGGGGGAGAAGAAAAGGAGAAATCAGGGGAGTAGCACAAGAAGATTAAGATGAAGATTCATTGGTGATAAGGTGGAGGGAGAGCCCAGGAGAATGCGATGATGCAATACATATATAGTTATGTATATAATATATATATACATACACATAAATATGTAAACAACAAATATGATTAATAAAAAAGAAAAATATATAAATAATAAAAAATAAATAAAACATAAAAGCAAAATAAAAAATAAAATTAAAAAAATCAAAGATGCGTGTTAGGAAAGGTGTGTGTTGCCAAAATTTGAGACAGGTTATATTTCTTGTATTTTTTAAGAGGTGTTATTTCTACTTCACTCTTACACAGGGAACCCAAATTTTGTGAGAATGGTTCTAATAATAATAATACATTGTTCAAACCTTGTATTTTGTCTCTAGTCCCTGTGTTCTGTGACTATAAAGATCAAATAAAGTTTAGTCCTTATGTGGCCAGTATGTCTGTAAGAGTCCCAATAAATTAATTCTCTTTCTTTTCCTTCTGTTAACATTTTAAATTTTACAGTGTTCTCTGGAATTTCCCCTTTTAAAACTCAGGGCTCAGCATGTGACTGTATTTTGTAATTGTATACAACCTGCCTAAATTCAATAGTTGTTTTTATCTGGAATAAGTGAGCTTATAACTATAGGTTTTATTGTTAGTATGTCTGAAAAATCTTAGTATAGAAGGCTTAGCAATGTCAATTCATACTTTTCAGGAATTTTTCAGTATTACATATTTAGGATTGAGAATCATCAAGCCACTAATATTTCATTAGTATTCAGAAAAAAGCTTTATTTAAATGTCACATCATTTCTACTGAGTTATTTGGCATAAAATCATGGAATTATACTATCACAAACAAAAATACACATATTTTTGTAAAGTCTACTGTTAAAAATATAATCAAAGAAACACTAAAATAAAAATCAACATTATTAGCAAAAGTGACCAAAGTTAGTAGGTAGAAGGATACAGTAAAATGTTGAAATAAAAATAAAACAATTTTTTACAGTGAAGTAGTGTTAAAAGGATAAGATATTGAAGTTTAGGATATTCTGAGCATTATGTTCACATAAGGAAAGTAGCAAGTATTTGGATCAGATATCTAGCATTTCACTCACTTTTTCTGACTTACATGTATGTTGAAGGTTTTCCCAAATATACGCTATTATTAGTGCAATTTTTAAAGAGTTGATTGCCCTATAACTATAGACAAGTGAAATAAACTTAAAGAAATGCAATGAAGTACAAAAGAAATTGAAATAATAGCCGCATAAAATTTTTATCTTTTATCACCTATCATAAGTCATATAGTAGTGGGAAATTGTTTTGCCCAAGATATTAGGAGACTATAAATTTTAACATCCAAGTTGATATACTATAACTTCTCTTTCAATAAAAATTCATTATTAAATGGAGGAGTGACACATGGAACATTTATATATATTGTTACACATTAAGTTATAAAAGAAAATCTCAACAAATATCAAAGAATCTATGGCTTGTAATCTTTGGACTCTGTAATAAAATAAAATTGGAAAGTGGTAACAAAAAAGATAACTGAAACACCCTATAATTTTGAAACAATAACTATTTGAAATTTACTTGCTGCAGAAGATATATACATATATATTTATTTAATTATGAAATATATATGTTAGAACCTATGGAATACAAATAAAAATTCTATTTAATGCATATCTTAAAAGAAACCTTGAAAATTAGAAAAACATTGAAGAGAAAGTAATACAAAGGAAAAAGAAGAGAAACAGAAGAAATAATGACACTGAAAATAAAGAAAACAGAGACACACCCACAACATGGTGGAACAGAGACACTGAAAGCAATCACTTCCTAAAAACAGTTCTAAAAAGTAAGACAAACCTTTACCCAGGATCACAAAAAAGGGCGAAAACTCAAATAAATAGAGCCATAAAAGAAAGAGGAGAAATTACAACAGATAAAGCAAAAATCCAGAGGATAATTAGATTATCATGAATTTATATTCAAACAAGTTCAACAGTCTTTATGAGATGTACAAATTTTTAGAATTATACAATCATACAAAACTAAATAAAGAAGACTAAGATAGCCTACACAAACCAATCACAAGTAGCAAAATTGAAGCAGTAATCAAAACTCTCCCTCAAAACAAAAGCTCTAGACCAGATGGATTTACAAATCAGTTCTTACAGATGTTCAAAGGTGAACTGGTGCCTATCTTACAAAAATTCTTTCAAAACATAGAGAAATCAGGAACACTACCATATATGTTCTATGAAGTCATAATAATACCAAAACTAAACAAAGATGTCATAAAGAAAACTACCAACTAACCTCCCTAATGAACACAGATATAAAAATTCTCAACAAAATTCTAGCAAATAGAATCCAACAATACATTGAAAAGATAATACACCATGACCAAGTGAGATTTATCCCAGAGAAACAGGATGGTTCAACACTTGAAAAATCAATGAATGAAATTCAACACATCAATGAAAAGAAAAACAAAAACCATATGATCATATCAATAGATGCTGAGAAAGAATTTGACAAAGTTGAATGCCATTTATGATGATGGTTCTTGAAATCCTTGAGATAGAAGGAACACACCTTAACAGAATAAAAGCAATATATAACAAATCTACAGCCAATATCATCCTAAATGATGAAAAATTGAAAGTCCTTACTTTGAAATTGGGAACAAGAATAGGTTGTCCATTTCATTGCTTCTGTATATAATACTGTATATAATACTAGAGCAATAAGCAAGAGAAGGACAAACAAAGAATCCAAATAGGGAAAGAAGAAGTAAAATTATCACTCTTTGCAGATGACATAATATATATAAAAAACTTAAAAAACTCTACAGAAAAACCATGAAAATAATAAACCTACTCAATAAGAATAAGGTAACTGGTTAGAAAATCAATGTACAGAAATCAGTAACCTTAATGTAAAAACAGTCTGAAGAAGAAATTAAGAAAACCACTCTATTTACAATTGTAAAAATAAAAATTAAATGCTTAGAAACAAACTAAATAAAAGAGGTGACAGACTAAATAAAAGAGGTGAAAGACAAATGATCAGAATGTTTCGGCAAATGTATGCAATAGAATATTATCTGTCAATTAAAAAAGACAATCATGTTACTTGGTGCAAAATGGATGGAGCTAGAAGGAATCATGTTAGCAAAAATAAGCTGGATGGGAAAAGAAAAATACGGGATGGTCTCAGTTATATGAGTCGTGTAGGGAAAACAAACAAGTGGACAAGAAAAATTTAGAAATAACTGTCAGCAGAATTGAAGGTAGAGCAAAAGAAGGGAAGGGGTGATAAATCAGGGATGGGATGGACACAAACAATTAAGATGATGGTTCTCAGGTGATAAGGTGATGGGAGAACTCCGGAGTAGACAATGGTGTAATGCACACACACATATGTCCAATCAATTTTTCAGAAAAGAAAGAAAGAAATAGAAGAAGACACAAAGGGAACAACATCCCCTGCTTATAGATTGAGATAAATATCATTATCAAAATGGTCATCCTACCAAAAGCAATCTACAGATAAAATGAAATTCTAATAAAAGTTTCAATAACATTCTTTAAGGAAATAGAACAAATGTTATCGAAATTCATATGAAATAACAGAAAACCTTGAATAGCCAACGCCTGCCTGACCAAAAAGGAGGTATTGTACTTCCAGACTTTAAATTATACTATAAAGCCATATTAATTAAAACAACCTATTAATTAAACAGTGAAAAGCCATATTAATTAAAACAGTGAAAACATACATGAGACCAGTGGAACAGAATTGAAAGTCCAGAAATAAAACCACATATGTATTGTCAACTAGTCTATGATGAAGTGGCAAAAAAAAAAAAAAGTACATTGGAACAAGGGCAATCTCTTCAATAAATGGTGCTGGGAAAACCAGACTGCTACATGAAAAAGAATGAATCTAGACTACTCTCTCAAAAACCAATACAACATTGATAAAAGACTTGGATATAAGACATGAAAACATAAGCAAAACATTCTATAACCTAAACAGCAGAAACATCTTTCAGGGTACATATACAGGAGAAACAAAACCAAAGGAAAACATAAACAGCTGGGATTACATCAAACTCAAATCTTCTTGCAGCAGAAGAGACAATAACCAAAACAAAGTGACACTCAACTAGTGAGGGGAAAAATGTTTATACTTCATTCAACTGATAAGGGTCTGATACAAAGATTCACAAAGAACTCACATGACTCAACAAAACCAAAGCAAAGAGCCCAGTGAAAAATGTGGAGAAGAGCTTAATCAAAACCACAAGTTACCACCTTACACCAGTAAGAATGGCCCACATCCAAAGAATGGGCAACAAGTGCTGGTGAGGATGGAGAGAAAGGAACGCTCTTTTACTGCTGGTGGGAATGTAAACTGGCCCAACCAAAGAAAGCAGTGTGGAGGACCCTCAAATTAATAAAAATGGAACTACCATTTGACCCAGGAATTGCTCTCATGGGAATCTACCCAAAAGAAACTTCCGTGTTGGGTACAAAGGGCCACCTGTGCGCAGATGTTTACTGCAGCACTATTTATAATAGCACTGACTTTGAAGCAACCTAAACAGAGGACTGGATGCAAAAAAATGTGGTATATATACACTCTGGAATATTACTCATCAATTAAAAATGACAAATTTGATGATTTTATAATAACATGGGTGTATTTAGAAGAAATCATATTAGCAGAAACAAGTGAAAAATAAAAAGACAGAAACCAAATGGTTTCACTAATATATGGGATATAAGGAAAAAATAAACAAAAACCATGAGGAAAAGAAGCTAAGCACCAAACTGAAGCACACAATTTTGGGCAGAGGGGAAAGTGGGGGAATGGTGGGGAGGGTGGGGGGTGGTAAATCCCTGGGATTCCAAGGATGTGAAATTTATATATAAATAAATTTGAAAAAAATGAAAAAAAAAAGAAGCTTAAAAGACAATTTTTCCAAATAGGAAATAATCAACAAATGACCAACAAGAATAGAAATGACTAATATATAATATAATATATTAAGAATATATAATATAATAAGAATATGAATATAATAAGAATATGAAAAAATGCTCAACATCATGTGTAAATGAGAAATGCAAATCAAAACCACAATAAGATATACCTCACACCAGTAAGAAGATCCCCAAAAAAAGAAAAACAAAAGAGGGTAACCCTCTTTCTGGGAATCTACCCAAAGGATACTAAAACACTAATTCAAAAAGACACCCATACTTGAATGTTTATTGCAACACTAATTACAATAGCCAGGATCTGGAAACAATGCCAATACCCCAAAACGAACTGATCAAGGCCGGGCACGGTGGCTCGTGCCTGTAAGCTTCAGCCTATGAAGCGGCCGGGGCTAGGGACCTAGGGACGCAGTTCGAGTCTCGCCTGGGGCCCGTAGTGAGACCTAGTTCCAAAAAAATAGC
>PVHY01000320.1:205418-257142 GCA_004024945.1 Uropsilus gracilis
AAAAAAAAAAAAAAAAAAAAAAAAAAAAAAAAAAAGTAAAATAAAATAAACATGATTTTTAAATAAATAAATAAAAACAAATGAACTGATCAGAAAATTGTAGTAAATTTACACAGTGGAATATTATTCAGAAATCAAAAAAGACAAACATGCCATACGCAGCAAATGGGTGGAGCTAAAATGAATCATGCTAGCAGAAATAAGTGAGAAAGAAAAAGAGAAATGCAAAATGGTCTCACTTCTATTTGGGATACAGGAAAAATAAATAAAAGGCCAAAATTTTTTCAAACTAACAAACTGACAATAGAACTGAAGAATATAGTACGTTTGGGAGAAAGGAGGAGAAATAAGGGGAGGAATGAATACAAGAGATAAGGATGATGGTTCAGGGTGATATGGTGGTAGGAGAATTTTTGAGAATACAATGATGTACAATATATATGTATATATACACACATAATCAATAAGACTACATGCAAAAATATAGAAAATAATGGGATGAATAAAAACAAATATGGTTTAATGAAAATGCAATTAAAAACTTTGATAATATTTGATATATTTTGATATGTGATTACTTCAGAAAGCACATACATATATATATGGAAGTTTTTAAATGGGATAGGGAAAATGGAATAGTCACATAGGGAAAACTGAGATTAAAAAAATCACTAAAAATATAACTTCATGACAAAATATTTGAAAACTTGAATGAAATGAGCTTTTTCCCAATAAGATATAAATGACTACAATTTATCAAGGAAAAAATAGAAAAAAATAAAATGAGAGTAATATATATGCCCATCTGTGACTCACTAATATGATAATGCAGTATAACTTGCATTGTCTTATAACTAAACAGTATTTTTGCATATATCATCAGATTTGCTTCATGCATGTAAAAATCATGCTGAATCAGCAAGAAAAACATTGCTATCTTTTTTTGTACAAATTAACGTACTGGAGCACAGAACAATATGCAGATGCCTCAAATCTTACAGCTAATAAATGATAGCAAAATAAATACACTAGTTTTGTTTGAGCATATACAGACCTAAAATGAATTCCAGAAGCATAAGAGAATATCAGCATAAAGCCTGAAGTCAGGAGCAGGAAAGACTGAGGAGCTAGGTATCTGATTTCCAAGAGGACACAGACATCTCCTAACAAATTCTAAAAGTGGTTTGATTATATCCAATTATACACTATCTACCTATCCAACTAGTTAGTAATAAATCTCATTAATAGATAACATACAAGATGCAGTATCTAAAGGAAGTGAAAACAGGATATCAAAAAGTTATATTTATTATAGCATTATTCACAGTAGTCAAGATATGGAAATAAGCCAAGTGCTTATCAACACATAAAATGAATAAAGATGTTGCATATACACAGTGGAATATTATTCATCCACGAGAAATAAAAAAACCTTGCCATTTTTTTCAAATTGATGAACCTAGATGGTATTAGACCAAGTGAAATATCAGACAGAGAAAGACACATACTTTCTAATATCACATTTATAGAAAAATCTAAAAC
Source organism: Uropsilus gracilis (assembly GCA_004024945.1). NCBI lineage: Eukaryota > Metazoa > Chordata > Mammalia > Eulipotyphla > Talpidae > Uropsilus > Uropsilus gracilis. The sequence goes on from PVHY01000320.1 coordinate 206,961, forward strand.
TGCCATAAGTGCAAGAGGAACAAATAAATATATATATTAACCAGAAGTGGGGGTGGAAGACCTAGGGAGATTGTTTAGGCATACAAACTTGCAAGTAGAAGATGGAATGTTTTGACATAATTATTGTATTCAAAAATACTATACTATATAAATTTTAACATTAACAAAAGATTAAATATTATTCTCATGACACACAGACACATACATCAATTATGTGATGCAGTTCCTATTGTTACAGGAGGTAATCATATCACACTATATAACTATTAAATCAACACCTTAGAAAATGTTATTATAATTTTATCTGAATTTTAAAATTAAAAAACATTATATTTTTTTATCTGAATTTATCTAAATTTAAAGCATTTGGATCTTGTAACCACAATTCTGACCAATTTCTTACATAGCTGAGATCTATACATAGAAATAAAGATGAATGAAATCAGCTACTAGGAGGACAATGGAAGATACAAGGAAAACTACCTAAATCTAACTGATCTACAAGTTTATTGGTCTTGGTTCATAATTTCAACACACTAGTTGGAAATATAATCAATTAAGGGATCAGAATAGAATCTGAGTTTTATAGCCTATTAGAATTCAGTATGGTATGATGTTCAGTACGTTGGGTATATTAAATGCATTTTTGACTCGTGATACTTTTCATTCATAATAGGTTTATCAGAATGTGATCCCATCATAAATTGAGGGAAATTTGCTTTATAATTTGTGAACTTGTTCAGATTCATAATGGACGCATTCTTTTACAAGTCTCAGGACAAAGTTTTAAAAGCTCTATGAGAAATCCAACTTGGTGGTGAAGAGCCCGCACCCCAGTCGCTTGGTGGGGCTCAGGTGAAGGCTCCAGCCAGCACTGGACTACTTCAGTTGCCAAGGTAAGGCACCTGGAAAGGAAATAAGAGATGACAATGAACAACTATATGGAAATAAATACAAGAATCTGGATGAGATGGACAGATTCTTAGAAAGATACAACTATCAAAAATTCAACAAGAAAGATATAGAGGACTTAAATAAACCAATCACAAGCAGCAAAATTGAAGCAATCATCAAAACTCTACCTAAAAACAAGAGCCTGTGACCTGATGGCTTTACAAATGAATTCTACCAGACATTCAAAGATGAAATAATGCCTGCAATACTAAAGCTTTTCCAAAAAATTGAAAAAGAAGGGAAACTGCCAAACACATTCTATGAAGCAAATATCACGCTCATGTCAAAACCAAATAAGGACAGCTTCAAGAAAGAAAACTATAGAGCAATTTCCCTAATGAAAACAGATACAAAATTTTCAAACAAAAACCTGGCAAATCTAATCCAATGATGCATAAAAAGCATTATTCACCATGACCAAGTGGGATTTATCTCAGGGGCACAAGGATGGTTCAACATCCGAAAATCAATTAATATAATACACCACATCAACAAAGAGAAAAGCAAAACCCACATGATCATATCAATAGACACAGAGAAAGCATTCTAGAGAAAAGAACAATCTTACACTGCTGGTGGGAATGTAAACTGGTCCAACTGCTATGGAAAGCTGTGTGGAGGACCCTCATTTGACGCAGCAATTGCTCTCTTGGGAATCTACCCAAAAGAGTTTTCAGTGTGGGTACAAAGGGCCACCTGTGCTTGGATGTTTACTGCAGCACAATTTATAATTGCAAGGACTTGGAAGCAACCTAAATGCCCCCAAACAGATAACTGGATGAAAAAAAATGTGGTATATATACACGATGGAATATTACTCATCATTTTAAAATGATGATTTTATGGTAACATGGAAGTACCTAGAAGAAATCATAATAGCAGAAACAAGTCAAAAAGACAGACAGAAACCAAACGGTTTCACTAATATATGGGATATAGGGAAAAATAAACAAAAGCCATGAGGAAAAGTCAAAACCAGCTAAGCACCAAACTGAAGCATACAACTTGGGCCAGGCAGGAGGGAAAGGGGGGGAACAGTGGTGAGGGTGGGGGAGTGAATCTCTGGGATTACAAACCCTTATAGATGGGAAGTAGAGTAGATATGGGCATTGCCCTTCCATTAAATATGTAAAGATGGATAATTTCACAATGGATTGTACACACTTCAGTTTGAAATACTGCTAAGAAGCTACAAAAAAAAAAAAGGCATACTGGACTTTTAAATTACAAAGTCATTACTAGGATAATCGTGTAATTTATTTCCCAAGTGGGATATTTTTGAGATTGAATCAAATGCTATTCATCACTAAGCTGAGATGACAGATATATAGTGGGACTATCCTTGAAATATCTCGAAACATAATCACTTGAGACATACTAGCCTAGAATTATTGGGCTAGTAACAGTGACAATACCTATCACACAATAAGTGCTATTATCATTTCCAATTATTTTACACAAAGCCTCTCATTTATTCTTCACAGCAATCCTATGAGTTAAGAACAATCATTAAGGCAACTTTATAAATAAGATATTGTAGTACATAAAGTTTAAAAACCTACTTAAGGTCGCAGAGTTAAGAAGTGAAAGACCCAGGACTACAATCCAGGCTGTCTAGTTTTAAAGTCTGTATTTCTAACAACCATGCTACATGTTAATTATTCTGGGTTGGAGAATAATTTCCAACTGTTTCCAATAATTTCCAATAATTCCCAGAAAAACTGGGGTGAGATGGAGGTCAGAGGAAAACGTGACTGTAATCCAATTATTTGCTTAATTTGGGCTTTATTATTTTATTTTAAAAAATATTTTAATAATTTTTTTCAGTGGCTGAAAGGGAAAGAAACAAAAGGAAAGGAATATAGTAATATTTACAGGAACCAAAAACTTAAGATAGAAATATGGGAGAGATGAGCATGTTTGTACTCTGAGGTTAAGGATTCAGAGATGAACTAAAGTTATAAACTATTACAGAGAAATGAAGGAAAGTTCCATTCCCTCTGATATCATCCATGGTCTGGCAAAATTCTAAAATACAAGTGTTTCTCATTGAATGGAAAATTTTAATATGTCCTGCAGCTACATAATCCAATGGAGAAGCAATACCGGTAAGTCTATCACTTAGGATTATACTTACAATTACATGATATCATGCCTACAAATAGGTTTGTTAAATGAATAAGCAAAGATTATTTTTTTCATGAAATTTCAATAAGGACTTAAGTTTCAGATATATTTTCCTTTTATACATGATTGCTCTAGTTAAAAGACAATTATTTTTTGCTCAACATCGCTTATAATCAGGGATATGTAAATCAAAACCACAATGAGATACTGCTGCACACCAGTAAGAAAGCCCATATCAAAACAAAACAAAAAAAGCAAATGCCAAAAAAACAGATGAATGAATCAGAAAGTTCTGGTGTAGTTACACAGTGGAGTATTATTCAGAAGTAAAAAAAAGACAAATATGCCATATGTGGCAACATGGATGGAACTAAAGGCATCATGCTAGTGGAAATAAGCCAGAAAGAAAAAGAGAAATGCCAGATGATCTTACTTATATGCAGAAAATAGGGAAAACAAACAAGAGGCCAAGAAAAAGTTAAAACTAATAGACTGATAACAGACCTAAAGCATAAAGCTAGGGAACGGAAGGGAGACAGGGGGATCAGGGGAGGAATGAGCATAAGAGTTAAGGATGATGGTTCATGGGTGATATGATGGTAGGAGAATTTTGGGTTATAAAATGGTATGAAGAAAATATATGTAAATAATTAAAATTTTAAAATGACATTTTTTTAACCTACAGATATAAATGATCTCATAAACTATGACCACATATTTGTTAGGATGGTAATTATGAAAAATACAGGAAACAATGACTGATATGAATATGGAGAAAAAGACTTGTGTTGTATCAGTGGGGTTGTACATTTGTATAGTCACTATGGAAAACAGTATAGAGGATCTTTAGAAAATTAAAAATGTCTGTATGAAACATATCTGTATGAAACATATTTCATATTTCATATTTGTATGAAACAGAAGTTCGAATTCTGGTAATAATATCCATTTGAAAAGAAACTCATAAAGATATCTGTACCCTATGTTTATAGCAACATTATTTCCAAGAACCAATCAAAAATTCCAATGACAGGTAAATGAAAAAAAATTGATATGTACACATATGCACATACACAAACACACAGAAATATTATTCAACCATAAAAGTGAGGAATCTACCTACCATTTGTAGCATCATAAATGAACCTTGAAGGCATTTTCCTAAGGGAAATAATGCGGAGAAAGATGCATTCTGTATATTATTACTTAAATGTGAAATCTAAAACCAAACCCACAAAAAAGGATATCAGACTTATGGTTAGAAGAGATGGAGGTTTGAGGAGGTGGGATTGGAGGAAAGTTATCAAAAGGTACAAATTTTCAGTTGTAAGATAAATTATAGGGATATAATGTATAAAATATATGGTGATCACCTAACTGTATAATATACAGTAAATCCAAAGATTTTCATGACAAGGAGTAACTTATTTTTCACTTTGTTCTTTTATCTTTTTAACTGTATCTATGTAAGGAAACAGCTGTTAGCAAACCTCTAGTGGTAATCATTTCATAACATAAGTAATTAAAACAGTCATGTTGTATGCCTTGAACTTGTACACTGATTTATGTCCAATAAAACTCAGAAAAAATGTTTTTAAGATCTCATTAGGTATTCTTTTAGTATAGTTTATGAGATACAGTCATATATTGAAAATACATGGATATATCAACACACAGAGCTAAAATTTTTAAAAATATGTTTGTGCCTCAATATTATCAGAGGACTTAATGTTTTTAAGATACTTTACTTTGAATAATTTTTATATACAAAGTATAACTATTTGCTTAATAAATAATAGACAATATATGTAAAAGAGAAATTCATTCATAGTCATTCAAAAATATTTCATGACCACTCAGTTCCATTCTATAGTGATCAAAGCCTTGCTTTTCTGGAGTTTATATCTTACCAGGTAATTAGCAATAATAATAAAATTACCTTTACAAATACATGCTTGTGCCATGTACACAGTCATGCCTGGTCAAGCACAAACCCACATACCATCTACAATATATTTTATCATGTTAGTCATGAGGTCATGGCTAGAGACTGATCAGTTCTTCTTTCTGAGAAGCCACATACCAACCACCCTCCTTCTTGGGCTCTCTCAACCCAAGGTACCATACATCAACTCTAATTTCCTGTGGCAGGTTCCTATCATCTAATGACAGCTCCCATGTCCCAGAGCTTTTTGAAACTATCCCAGTGAGCCAACACTAAACCTCCTCACCCTGCCTCACCTCGCATTCTAAATCAGTTTTAATATTTGACAAAGTAGTGACCAGTGTTAGAATTTCAAGGTAAACAATTCATATGCTGATAAGCTTTTATGGAAATTGAGTTGGAGTCCTTTATGGATTCCTGGCTCAGAGTTACCATCACTAGGTGTGGCTGACCACAAAGAGTGAATCTACAAATAGATTAAGGAGAAATTTCATGAATTTTTTAATGTTCCCTTCACTTCAGTCTACACAACTTCTAGAAAACTTTCATATCATCAATTGTGAACAGTTGGTCTATAGAATTAAAGTAGATAATATTGGACACCTCAAGGACAGCTTGTAACTTATTAATAAACCTTCAGATAACATGAAACATTCAGTATATAATGTTGGTGGCTGTGAGTGAGTCATGTTGTATTTACCCCAGATACTAAGTGATAATTATTTTCTGATGTGTCAGAACAGGTTGTGTAAAGGACAGAATGGTGAGCTTCTTATAAGATGAGGGTTCTGTTGTGATGAACTCTTTGTAAGGGAGTCAAAGAAATTTAAACTAGTTCTGCTCATGTTAAAATATTAGAAGCCATCAGCTGAATAGCTGATAGGTTTTCCAAAAGAGGTGAAAACTATATGTGTCTATATATATTTTTTACTATATATATTTTACTAAATATATAACTATATATATTTTTTACATATATTAGGTTTACAACATGAATTTGTTGAATAAAATATGGTCTCAAAAATATGCTGAAGAGTTTCAATAGTGATATTTTAGATAATTATATTAAAATTACTTTGTATTAAAGAACTGTCTTTTTTTACTATTAGTTTTTTATAGTTTTTACTATGACTATTAGTTCTCATAATAGTTTTACTATTAGTACCTTTCTCAAGTGAAAGGGAAAAAATGGCTACTTCACAATTAATTTCAATTTTCAAACATTTACCATAATTTAACATGTGAATTTTGTTGACAGTTGGTTTGTGTTTTATATCCTGTTCATTGCAAGCTCTCTAAAAGGTGATATCCAAAAATACAAAATTCAATAAAAGATGTGTGAAAAATAAATGCCACTTTATTTCAGTATTTACTTTGTGATGAAATTCTCACTTCATATATCTTGAAGCAGATCCTACTTTTCTAAATGTTGCATTCCCAAAATAAACATGTAAACAACAAAAAGAATTTGACAAATGGTGCAGGCTGAGATAGAGAAACCTGAAGTAGATGTCTAGTTTAGACATGAGGAACTCAATCATGATCTTTTAGAAGCATGTGTTACTTGAAGCTCCCTAACTGCAGTGCAAACATCATCTTAAATTATAGATTTGCACACAAGGATTCTCCTAAAGCACCAACATGACAAGTATGGCAAAATAACCTGTAAATCTGTGTATGTCCAGATAAAATCTCAAAGCAAAACCTTTTTATCATTTAAAGCACATACATATCACAGCAAAAAGACAAAAATCTGTTTGCTTCACACACCGGTGTGCTCATATGCACACACATGCTTCTTAGTGTACGTCTTTACCAAAAAACAAACAAACAAAAAAAACCTCTTTATTAAGTGCATGAAAATATGCAAAAAAATAATACAAATCTTTAACCACTACATCCCATTTCCAGGTTACTTTCTCTTTCATTCTCTGGCTAAAAAGAGTGCCAGAATGAATATCTTACTCTATAAAAATAATACCTTCTTTTTTCTCTATTATGAATTTTATGTTTCTGCTTTTGGGCTGTAATAGAACAGAATTTTTCTACCTTTTTTGGTTGTAATTGTTAAATGTATCTCTCAATAATTTGGTTTGAGCAAGTGGTCTATCAAACAACCAAAACCAGTCAAATTATTTTCCTATCACCAGCCCTTACTCCTTTAAACTTTCCACCTTCCTCCCTCCTTAACCTGAAAAGTCTTTGTTCATTTACTCATTTTTATAATTTTAAAAAATCAATTACTATGTAAATGCCCTATATTTATCTTTGTCATTCTGCAAACAATTCCTCCAAACTGCTTCTATTTTACTGTGAATAGCAATATTTTATATTTCCTTATTGCTGAATAGTATTCCATTGTGTGGTTAAAACATATCTACTAAATCCAGTCCCTTCTCAATGGACATTGTTCTCATGTACTATCAATGGTAAGTAATGCTGTAATGACAATGTTAGAATATTTTTCTTTTTTGAGCTGATGCCTTCATGTTCTTGGGATAGATACCTAAAAGTGGGATTGCACGATCCACTTTTTTTTTTTGAACATACAAATACAGTTTTGATTGTTTGTGGGTCCAGTTTAGCAGAGTTGAAGGTAACTTAATGCAATAATAATTTTATTTCTCTCGATACCAACAGAGGAAAAATTGTTAACCCAAAAGAATAATGGTGTCTTTAGTTCATATATTATACCACATGATCACTAGCAGATGCTCTTTCATGTGGTTAGTCTTATAAGTGTAATAGCTTTAAAAATTAAAAGCTGCCTTATCAAATAAATTAAAAGGTCCTTTTTTGATGCGAACATGCTGTTTTAACCTCTCCTTTTATATATAATAAAAAAATGACAACAGACTTTAAAGAAACTCAAAGTTCCAATGAAGGGTCAGAGTTTCTTGCATCATCTATAATATTCTGTCCAATATCAGGCTAATAATAATTGCTCAAATATAGCTGGGAAAGTGAACATAGATAGCAATGTATCGGTGCAAAGGATGAATATTAAACGCTTTCCCTCTCTTCAGAAATTTCACAGACTCTTATACATATTTTATATTATATTGGATGAGATAGGAATCAGCTCTCTAATCTTCTAAGAGTTGAAATGAAACATTATAGAGGCATCTTTCACCTATAGCAGCAGTAGTGGTATTGCAAACCTTCTTAGAAAGGACATTTTATAGGCAATGTATGCATCATATTATTACTGCTTGTACTATATGTGAGTGTTACTCTAGGTTTTATGTGTTACTTCCTATATTTGGTAGAACATATTGGAAGTATGGGAATTCTAAAATATTTTATATAAATTAATGATAACTCTTTAAGTTATTTTGGTTTATGAAAGTTTTCATAGGAAAGCTCTTCTTTTAGAGAGTGGAGGGAACCTGTATAAGGGCTGATATATTTTTGATTGGAGTCCACAAATGCTCATGTAAGTTATGTCTTAAAAGTTACTGCACCTGAATTAAAATTACAAATTATTAGCAAGAAAATTAACTTTGTTACAATTCACTAATGTGAAAATTCTAACTTGGAAAATAATTACATCACATATAGAAATCAATGCCTACTATCACTTTTGACTGGTGATTAACAACTTCTTAATTTCAAAGCTACACTGATTTAAAGAGAAGTGAAAAAATAAGAAAAGTATCTATAAAACCTAGAAAAGGCTTTTGTAAAACTATAAAAATTGGATAATATAGGCATTTCATGCGAAAATTATCATCACCACAGTTTCCTAGAAATCAGAAAGCCTCTGACTTGTATGACTAAATACAAGAGAAAGTAACAAGGGAGAAAGACATATTAGTGATATAAAATTATAAAGAAAAGCTACTATTACTTGCTGTAAAAAATGCAGCAAGCTAAAATGTCAGAGAGTGAGTGTATAGCAAAAAAAAAAAAATCCTAGCATTCAGAAGTAAATTTTAAAAATAAGTAAGAGGTCATTCACTTCTAGACATTAAGGACTAAAAGGGACTGGGGATTTAATACCCCCAAATAGAATGGCCACACAGAAGATCTGAAATATCTTTTGAATATCTTAAATACCAGATATCAAAGAATAATAATCCTGAGAAATGGGAAGCAAATGAAATGGGTTTCTATAATTCCCTCAACTTATTTCCTCAGAGAGTTTTTAAGATTTAATAAAGAAGGGTTAACTCAAATGGAGCTACATTGAATCTCTGAGTTGAAGGAATGGTGCTGGGAATTGAGAGTATGACAGAGCTACAGGGTGCAGAAATCCCAAAAAGTAGAGAACTGGACAGAGAAAGCATTCTAAAAGTCTGTAGAAAGTCCCCTTATTTTCTGCCGAATATTAACTAACATTTATGTGTAAGGAAAGTATCTGGGGTTGAGAGAAGGACCATGTAAAATTATTAGTGGTAACAATATCTGGTGGTCACAGAGGACTGAGATTACTGTCTGTTCTCACTAGAAGATTAGTAAAATTTGGTGAACTCCTGGGACCATTGAGTCAAATACTCAGAATAATCTTGTTTAGCAGTGGGGAGTAATTTGCTCTGCACATACCACTAAAATCTAAGTGTTATAAACACAGCATGAAAGGATCAAACTGTTTGTAAGTGAATTAGCTACCTTAGGATAAAGTTTAAGAATATTTAAAAATATATAACAATGTCCCATATCCAACAAGGTAAATTTCACACTACCTAATATTCAATCTAAATTTAGGCAACATAGAAAGAAGTCACAAATCATAACCCATAATACGGGGAAAGTCAATCAGTTGAAACTGATTCAGAACATACATAGATGTTAGACTTAGCAGAAAAAGGACAGTTAAAAAAAAAACATTAAAAACATTTCATATATTCAAAAGTTGAGACATGATAATACACAAAGATAAATCAAGCTTCTGCCAATGCAAACTCATATTTTACTAGATCTAATTTTACTTTTTCTAGGAAAAGAAAAATTTTAAACTGTCAACAGAACTGAAGCATAGAGCAAGAGAGGGGGAGGAGGGGGAAAAACAGGAGGTGGGAGGGCACAAGAGATTAAGATGGTTCATGGGTAATAGGTGATGGGAGAACCTCAGGGCAGACAATGATGTAACATATATATATATATATATATATATATATATAGAGAGAGAGAGAGAGAGAGAGAGAGATGTGCAATCAATAAAAAGATAAAAGAAATTTTTAAAAATAGAGGTAATTTTAGTGACCGCTAGTTACAAGCAAAATACCCACCATAGGTAATCAGATGAATACATTTTTGTTGTGTTCCTGCATGCAATGGATTGGTCTCAGCACAATTATGCTGAATGACAGAAGCCAGAAGAAAACAATATATATTATATAATTTCATTTATATTAAACTCTAGAAAATATCAACCAACCTACAATGAAGCAAATAATAAGTTGCCTGGAAATAGACATTGCACTTTCTCATTGTCTATAAGGCTAAGATTTAGTATCATACATTTGGTTCTAATATGCAAGTTCCAGGTAGGTTTAGCCAGGTATAACACAGCAGACCAGAAATTCTCATAGAAAACTGTACTTACCAATTAGCAACAAAGACTGGTGTTTGGGTCTATAAATAGCTCCTATGCATGTCTGTGAATGCACACACATACTACCAACACCATCCCCAACCTAGTCTATTTTTGAATGGTCACTAAACTATTCTCTTAAGGTTTAATGAAATAGGAAGAAATTCACTCTAACACCAGAATATCATCTTAAAGTCATTACATCACAGAACTATTCAATTGTATTTTCCATTTTTTCCCAATTTGACAGCAGTTATTGTTTATTAACTGACCAGATTACAGAAAAAGCAATGGAAGATACCGTAATTCATTCTTCTAACAAGCCTATTGATCTGGTCTTCCTTGTTGCCAGAATCTCCACATTCTACAAAATGAGTGGCTTTCTTCTTCATTCCACCTTGTGGAGAAGATAATTTGAAGGGCCAGAGGAAGTTGTTTGGCTCTTTGAAGTATTTTCCAACAGTATAAATCTCATGAATAAGATCCTCCATACAGATGATGCCATATTTACCAAGTGATTGTGCAGTCAATGTGTTATCTGTTAGAGCAATTCTTTTCTTGTTGATTTTGCCATAACCACAATTGCTGATCAATTCATTCACTGACTTAAGGTTTAGAAAACCCCATGCATTATATGACTCCACAATCTCAGCATGTTAATTGAAGATTTGTTGAATTTAGCAAAGGTACCATTGAAGATCTGGTGAAGGTGAAACAGCATTAACACCTTTTGGAACTTTGGGCTCACAACATTGATATTTCTGATCCTGATAACAAATGCCAATTTGGGTTCTGCGGGTACATAGAAATTCCCAGCTTTTCTTGCCATGCTAACCATTCGTATTTCAGTTCTGTACACCTGCCTATAATCCTTGTGATAGTGCTTAGCTATTTTATAGATAAGCTTCCTCCTTGCCTTTGGAAGCATCTTTTGGGCAAACTTCTTTCTCAGATGCTTGATCTTCAACTCCCATGGAATTCCTTCACTTTTCCTTGAGAGTTTCTGGCACAGAAGGAACCCTCTTTTATTTCTCCTTTGCTCCCTTCATGGTTTCAGCTGGAAAAGGAGGGTATTTTCTTTTCAATCCCTGTCTAGTCAGAGGAGAGACAAATCTCTGCATTTAATGTATCAGTTTGGGGTCTAATTCCTTCCCATTCCTCTGTTTACAAACTTGTGATACCAGAGCCTTCTGAGCCATGCCTTACCTACCTCTTCAGTTCCACTTTATTCCATATTTTATCTTTCAGTTCTCCTAGAGAACCATGCTTATTCACAATTACATGTCTTTATGTAAAACCTCCTAGGAATGCTAAGTAATTAGAATCTTAATCTGATGGCAATGAGAATCTCTGAAGTTTGTCAAACTAGGCAATAACATAATTTATTTGCATTTTGAAAAGATGAGTTCAGGTCTAAGAGGATGTTGCCTGTAATGGTGGAGCTGTGTTTTGTAAATCATGCTTATAAGAAGAGTTCATGGCAGTTATGGTATTCTGGGAGAAGGAAAATGTATGATAAATATAATGGCATTCCTTAGAAAAAGAGAGGATAGCTAGATTTGAGATATATATTTGGACAGGTGGAAAAATGAAAGAACTTCTGCTCAGTGGGCTCAGAATTTTCATGTGACATCAAGTTGTTGAGATTAAATTCAGTGAGGATTTTGGAGATCTGAGGTAATTCTGAGAAGTTATGAGAAAATAAATACTTATTTAAGATTTTCAGGCCACAATAAAGTCACCATGAATTTTTGCTGTAAATAAACTGTATAATTGTGCATGTTTAATTTTATTTAATTTCTTAGATGCACAAGCACAGAGAGTGATTATATTGATCTAGACCTTCAGATTAGCTGGTTAAATATAGTGGAAATGCCAGATTTTCTTATTGAATACAGAGGACATAAAAAAAAATAACGTATCAATTTGACAGAATCTAGGTGGGGCAAGGAAGTGTGTAGGGGAAAGAACATGACTAATGGATTGAATTTGGGGAAGGAGTTCCACATACTTGGTAATATACACACACATACACACTGGCTAAGCCTACTTCACTCCTTTTAGCTTATTCTCAAAGTCACTGCAATCTGATTTCTCTCTTCCACCAAGTTTCTGCTTCATCAAAGTCACTGGTATCTCTTTATTGCAGCAGCCATTCTCAATCATTATCTCCCCTGATTTCAGGCAACCCTGACCCCTTATTTAAGCTCAAAACCTTTATATACAGCTTCATTAAGAATGTTTTATCTGAAATGTTGGAGATACATCTCAAATTTTCTAAGTATGACCATTCTCCTGTGCTTTGACTTTCAGGAAATAATTGCATTATTAATCTGGATACCTACACCAGAATATTCCCTCATTCTGCACAGACAAGCTCTAACTCTTATTGTTTACATAACACTAAATATCAAGTAACACATGAAAGCTAAAAGAGCACCAACATATTGCAAAATCCAGAATGACATACTAAATACATGAATATGTTAAATATTACATGGAGTAAAAATAATATGCACAGTGCAGTGCTGTGACCTTCTGAGACGGCAGTGGAGCCCGCTAGCTTCCCTAAATCAAAGATAGTAACCACCTGCCTACACTCCCCATTTCCTCACTTATTCTTAGGCTTTAAAATGTTAATTGTCTCTCAGGTTTATGTTTGTCTTCTTTAAAATTCAACAAACCCTGGCCCTATGTCCCTATAAATACCCCTTCCTTTTGTTAACAAAGTTGCCAATAGTACATACTCCCATGTAGCCCCCAGCTGTAATCTAAATAAATCTCTTCTCATAAAGAGAATCATTATTAGCATATTGTCATTGTCTGAATCCTCAGCACAGGGAGGTGATTAATATCTGTTCCTTTTACCTTTGCCTGCCTCAACTTAAAGTTGTCTGCTGTGGTTGATATGACTGATATCAAGGGTTTGAGGTGCAATAGTATGCCTGATTCTTAGCTTTCTGCCTTTTTCTATCAGATTTCTTTATAGCACTCAAAAGCATCCTACAAATCTGCCCTAAACCTATGTGCTCTTTCAAAATGAAAGTCATACTTTCAGCAATCGTTGGCAACACTGTCAGTCATAGAAAATCTCAGAGATGCTTACATTTATTTCGTTATGATTGAAATATTTAATTATGTCCAGTTTCACTCTCAATGTGACATTTTTATGAGCTCTCTTAGGTTTTTCTGATACCTTCAAATGCATCTTGTATATGTGCCAAAAACTGATATAAAGAACAGATGTCACTAATATAGTTCAAAGCTATGAAGCCTTGGTGCTGAACTTTTGAGTTCCTGGGAAAGGAGTTTGACATTGCCATTCCTGTTTGCTACCTCTAATGGTTGCTTCAAAATCAATGCTGCATGCTATTTTGCTCTTCACCTTTCACCATCAAGGTGAAAATCCTCCATTAACTATTTAATAAAAGCAAGGGAAGTTTCAAAAAGGTATACAACCAACATTAGAAATGATAATGAATTCTTTGTTAGAGCAGCACTTGAATCCAAAGCTGAATTCCGCAAGTCTCTCTGTATAGGGGACTCCTATACCTGGAATCTTCATTGAGGTTTCCCATTTGCTTTGACCACCCCTAATGCCTTCTGCACCACAGGGCTTCTAATGACTTTTTCTGATGTCTAAAATTACTGAATATGCCATCAAGGGCAGGGGTACATGAAGCAAGGACTGTCTAGGTTCTAAGTGCAAAGGGGGGATTAAGGACTTCCCAGAACAAATCAGGGACTCCAGAAAGTTTGTATCTTAAAGAAATAAAAAATTGGATTAAAAATTCTTTATTGAATGGGTCAAACCTCTCAGCCATTACACTTCAGTGTCACCTGCTTTAATAAGATCACACTGGGTGAGATCAGCCTTTTGAGTGGGAATTCTGTGTGTGAGAGAAGGAGGGGAGAAAGGGAAAGCAAGAAGAAAGAGGCAATTTCCCTGGGACAGATTTCTGTTCTCAGATAAACCACCTATTTGGGGCTGTATTCAATTACTTCTCATTTCATTTTGACCATTTATTACAGGGTCCTCAGGGATACTGAGGATTTCTTTTCTGGGTACCCACTGATATTTGGCAGGATTTTAATTTATTACAATTAGTTGAAGAGCCCACTAACTACACATTCCCCAAAGACTTATTCTGAGCTAGTCATGAAGAACTTTGCATTTCTAAATAAATAAGAACAAGTTGCTTGTTTGAATTCCCTGTTGCACATAATGGAAACCACACAGGCAGTCTGAGCAACAAGGTCAGGGTAGGGTTTCCAGGGACTGGGCTTCATTGGTTCTTCAGTGAAAAGCAAGTTTTGGTTCCAAATGCATGCAAATGAAGAGGGAAGGTTTGATACAAATAACTTTGCTTCCAGAGCAACATTAGTGGAGAGACCAGAAAGACCTTTAATCATTGCAGGAATTAGCAGGGAAGCAGGTCAGGAGAGCAAGGGCACAGCAGGCAGCTTCAGGGTAACTGATATTATAAACCATATCTCTGTAGAGTTGGGAACTAGCTATTTTTGAAGACTTTGTTTTTTCAAAGGGGGAATGTTTTCAGTGTGCAATACACTTCTTTTAAAAAAGAGTTTCCTATCAGAATAGAGAACTTACAAAGAAAGCTATGCCAGAGGTAGCGCACATTCATTCCTGGGAGGTAGGTAACTGGAAGATTTCCTGTCCTGGCTCAGGATGCATGTGGAAACAAGGCAGGGCTGAGAGTGCCACCATTGCCATGCAATTACAGCACATTCGCTTCCTTATAAATATTCTTCCCTTTCTTCAGACCCCATTCTGAAGTGTTGAGTAAACCTATCACATCCAAGTGTTGATGACAAATTTTGTTGTCACCTCACTCAGGGATAGTGTTTAATTTAGAACAAGAGAGAGGGCCCAGGATGATTGGATTTCCTGCCCTGATTTACAGGGAGGTTGTTTTGGGTCAGAAAGTCCTAGAGTCGCCATCAAATCCATGATTTTTATATTCTGATAATGTGTGGATTGTCAGTACAAACATGGTTACAAAATTCACAACAGCAGTACTTAGAGTACACACATTTCAATTTTTTATTTAATAGAAATAACTGAAAAATTCAAAGAAGTACTTTCAGTGGTAGAGTAGTAGACTTTATCAACACATAAAATTTCTTGTTTCAAGTTTAGAATCAAGTTGAAACACAAGTAAAACTTACTGAAGGGGGGCAGGGAGAGAAAAATTGAGGCACAGGGAATATTTGAGTAAAAATTCAAAAGCAGGGTAAGGTGAGTCATTTAATACAATTGCTATATAACACCCAAGACCAGCGTTTATACAACTTCAAAGAAGATGTCATAAATACAGGTGATCTGGCAGCAAGAGCAGCCCCACGTGGCCTCTTCAAGGTCTGTGTGACTTCAGAGCTTCCTCTCACGCTGTTTTCTGCCTCACCCATTCAATTTATAGACAGCAAGAAATCATTTTTCACCCTTTCCACCCCTAATTAAGTGACATTGTGACCTTCTTAGGGATGGAACTCTAAAGCAGAGAGATGAATTTAAAAAATAACAGAATTGAGTGCATTTTTAGTTAAGTGTCAGGCTGAGAGCTCTATACGATTTAATCAGATTTACAGTCTCACAAATAGAACATGACAATTGTCCCAAAATAAAAGAGATCACATAAAAGATTCAGAAAAATTCTTTACTAGATGGTGTAAACAAATAGATCTTGTTATAGATCTTATAGTTGTATATGGGAGAAAATGCAATAAAAACAACTGATTTAGTTGCCCTACAAGTAGCACTGAGACAAGATCTTCTTTCATATATATATATGAAATATGAAATATATATATATAATATGGGATTCAATGAAAAGATAAAAAAATGAAGATTACAAATCAGAGTGAACTGTAATGTGCAATTTATGTCTTTTATCACTTTGGACTTCTTCAGTTAACTTTAGAACTGAAGAGAAGATATAGGTAAAAGTGAAATTGAAAAAAATAAAATGTTCATTATCCTTTCTAAACTTAATACAAGCAGCTCTTAATACCCAACTCACTGCAGCAATTTGTCTGCTCTGAGAAAGGTTGATATGGCCACCAGTTTGCTGCTAGTAGGGAAAAAAAGACTAGTTTGAAAAAAAATCAGTCAGGTCATTTAAAATACTCCCCTTTTCAAAAAGGATGCATACAAAGACTGCCTTATTGTTCCATGTATTTTTATAAACAGTAGGATGTTCAAGTTTGACCCATTTTCTTGATATAATGAATTGTCAAAAAAAATAGCATATTATTAGAGGCAAAGTTACTTTGATTCCTTGTCTAAAAAAATATCAAATGATTTGGTCTTTTGCTTTTCTTTTGTATTTCAACAACCTTAAGAGTTCACAGCTTGGCAGTGTATTAGCTCTGTTGTACAAAATTGAATCTATAAAATACAAATGTATGACCTTTTTTTGAAGTCAGACTTGTATTGGTTCCTAAGTGCAGCAATTTTTTGTTTCCTTGAAGATAAAAAGGAAGAGCTGTGATCATAGAAAGAAGAGGATTAAATTCCATTTCATGAGACCTGAATTCAGAATCTTGGAAGGAGTAAAAATCTTAGAA
Organism: Uropsilus gracilis; assembly: GCA_004024945.1. NCBI lineage: Eukaryota > Metazoa > Chordata > Mammalia > Eulipotyphla > Talpidae > Uropsilus > Uropsilus gracilis. The sequence goes on from PVHY01000320.1 coordinate 224,111, forward strand.
ATCATATGGTGCTAACTGAACACTACATTTTACAAGCAGGTAACTGAAAACCCAGGGAGATCAAAGGAGGAAAAATGAAGCTGAAACACTAGCTTGCAAGTCAATACTTCTGTCTGTGAGGAATTCTGTTCCCCTGGATCAGTCCAAATGATACCCTCTTTAGATACCTTGCTTAAACAGGAGAGTGGGAAGACTAGCTTGAGAGGGTGTAGGAGATTAAGACACCAAAACTTGAATACTGTATTATATACGATTATACATAAGAAAATGAATAGAAATGTCCAATTCAATACATAATTTAATTAAAAAATAAAAAACACTAAGATGAAACTAGACTTTGGGTGATAAGCATAGTGTAGTTTATATAGATGATGATATGTAAGTCTATAACCTGAACTCTATAATATTTTAAGTCAATGTCACCTCAATTAAAAAAGAACAAAATACCTATCTACTCATTCTCTTCCAAATTTGCCCTCATTTCCCAATGAATTTCCATAGGCCTTATTTCTTCCTTCAGTTACAGTGTTTCATCTATATTTTTCAAAAATCCTTCAAGATCTACACAAAGAATTCTTTCCAGATATGAAAAGTTTAAGTATGATGTTTTAATACACATACTTCTCTTGTGTTTACACTGCCTCATTACATCATGCTTCTCAACTTTCTCTTTGAAAAGTAGCAGATAAACAGAAGAGCAGGTAACTCATCTATGATGCTCAATGCAAAAACCAAATAAACAGTCTCACTGACTTTCTACTTGGTGGCAGATACTGTTTAAAACATGCTTTGCATCTATCATATGCTCTCACAAGAGCACTCTCAATATACTCTCACTAGCCTGTGAATGCATTATTACTTCATAGATGAGTACAGAAATCTCAAGGGATAAGACTAACTTCTTCAAATTTATTTTTCTCAAAAATGAAGAAAGTTGAATTTCAACCTAACTCCTTTGCTTTTATCACAAAGCTTTCTCACTAAATCATAAGTATTTTCCACTAAAGGCAAGTCAATAGTACACCTATAGAAGCAATTTCATAAAATGAAGTGTATTCTTTTTTTTACCTTTAATATGATGAATTTTATTTTTTAATTTTTTAAAAAAATTATTTATTTATATATATTTCACATCTTTGTGATTCCTGGGGGGTCCCTCACCACCTCCCCTCCCTGACCACTCCAGCTGGTCCCCTCCCACAGTTGTATACTTTCATTTGGTGGTCCATATATTAGTGAGACCATTTGGCTTTTGTCTTTCTGTTTGCTTCCACAATGTTGAACACAAATGTAAGAATTAAATTGGGAGATTAAAAGTATTGATATTTGTAGATTTTTCTATTGTGTCATATTGAATGTTGTAAAATTAGTATTTTTATTGTCTGACAAAAGATATACTAGCATACCACTTTATGTGATGTATTATTTTCTGAAATTGTACATAATTTCTTTATAGTTTATATTTGAAAGTATTATTTTATGAATAACTTGAGTGATTTCAGTCTCCCAGTTGCTAACATGATGCATTCTAACTAGAATACTTGAGAAGACTTGACTCAAGAATTTAACTTTGAGTTGGGTTTTAAAGAATATTCAACTGTTTATAGTTTCCAATCTGTTAACTTAAATTTTCTGGTCCTTTTCCCAGGTGAGGCTATATAAACCAGAATTTTATACCCAAAAAAATTACCTTGATTGGAATGAAAAATTACATTATTTGCAATACAATTTTTTTATGATTATTTTAATTATGAAATAATTATTCTCACTTTTCACCCTGAAAATATGAATCCTTGCCATGTTTGCTTTTTTAAGTAGGGCACATCTGTATTATTGGAAGATGTGAATATAAATAGAACATTCAGATAAGGAAAGAGACACTGAAGCAGAACATGCTTGTTTTTTCTATCAAAACTATACACTAATTTTGAAGGTGCCCTCCTTGGAATTGGTTGAATGTTTTATCCATTTATGCATTAATTTATTTTGTTTTAAAATTATAATATAATTGGGATCCTTAAGAAAAGTTGGTCTGGGCACAAGGATTACAACTTGTTAAGAAAGAATTAAAAGGAAGTTAAAGGTAAACAGAGAAGACATTCTAGATTCTACCAACTTTATTTTTTTCCTGGTGCTGGCATTTAAAAATAAATTTTGGGAGGGTTATAATTTTATTCACTTTTTAATTAGATATGATTGACATCTTTTTTTTTGGTATCTCCATACACTCATTTGTCCAGCCTCATTTCTCTTGTATTCCTTTGTCCACTTTCCTATCCCTCTTTTGTTGAATATAGCCTCATTTCAGTTTTTCCTATGGCTACATATTACTACTTAGTGTGGTTATACTATATCTTCTTGATACAATTATCCATCAATGGACATTTAGGATGCCTCCATGTCCCAGAAATTGCAAACAGTGCTGCTATGAACATTGTGGACTAGATGAGGTTTTGGATCAGAGGTTTCATATTCTTTAGATATATGCCCAACAGTGGGAGTGCATCATATGTTTTTGTTTTTGTTTTTTTGAGACTAGGGCTCGCTGTTTTTGCCTGTGGAACTGTTCCTGGGATACCACAGACTCAAGCAATCCCCAGCTTCAGCTTCCCAGGTAGCTGGGATTACAGGCACACGCCACCACACCCAGTGTTTTTGGGGGACTAGGTCTCGTAATGTTGCCCCGAGCTGGACTCGAACTGGGATTCGCAATCCCAGCCACTTTATAGGCTGAAGCTTACGGGCATGTGCCACAGTGTCCAACTGCATCATATGATATTTTTAGTTTTAGATTTTGCCATTCAAATTGCTTTGCAAAGCAGTTGCACCAGTTTACATTTCCACCAACAGTTAATAGTATTCCTTTTCCTCCATGTCCTCTCAAACACTTGCCTTTGGAATATTTTTAATATGCACAATTCTCATTTGGTAGTATTTCATTGTGGTTTAAACATATACCTCTCTTATTGGATGGAATGATGAACATTTTTTCATATGTGTTTTGGCCTTCTGGATGTCCTCTCTGGTGAATTGTCTGTTCATAACTGCTGCTTGTATATTAAATAGTTTTTTTTTTGACTGAGTTATTTTTATATCCTGGATACTAATTTTGTATTGGTTATATATAATGTAAATATTTTCTTCTATTCAGTAAGATGATGTCTTTTTAATGATCTTGAATTTTCTTTCATGTATAAAAGTCTTTAAATTTGAGGCAATTCCAATTGTTTATTTTTGTTTTAAATTCTCTTGCCACAGGAGCAGTCACCAAAAACCATCTTTATCATTGATATCATGGAATGTACGACCAATGTTTTCTTCTATTCATTTTTTCGACTCCATGAACTTTAAAGTCTCCAAAAAATTCTTTCCTGCTGATCATCTGACTTTTTGACTTATCTTCCTCAATGGACTGAGACAAATCGCTGCTGCTCTACTATCTCATTTTGACGTCATGCTAAGTTTAATTTTTTTCTTTCCCTTTACTTTCACTCCCATATCTCCCTGTCTTGCTGTGTTCGGCAACTCCATTCTGATTTCTAGTTTCATTCTTTGAAAGACACTTTGGTTTGAGTAATCTTAGTCTTACATTGTGCCTAAATGCTGACACTGCTCATTATCCAACCTATTACTATGTTTCTAATACCAAAAGCAGCCATTTTTTCATATTTTCTCATTTGATTGAAATAAATGTTGGGTTGTGACTACTATATAAAGCATAATAGATATTAAATAAAAATTTGCTAGAAAAAATTTTTGAAAACATGTTTTGTTATTATGCAATAACTACTTCAAGTTATAATAATCATTACTTTGTCATTGTTATTATTATTATTATTATTATTATTATTATTTTGAGACTAGGTCTCACTATTTTTGCCCATGGAACCGCAGGCTCTTGTTGCCCGGGGTACCTCAGACTCAAGCGATCCCCAGCCTCAGCTTCCCAGGTAGCTGGGATTACAGGCGCGCCACCACGCTCAGCTATATATTTTTTTGGAACTAGGTCTCACTACGGGCCCCAGGCGGGACTCGAACCGATCCCTAGCCCCGGCCACCTCATAGACTGAAGCTTACAGGCACAAGCCACCGTGCCCAGCCTTGTCATTAAATTAAATCATTCTGTAAACTTGTTATTGAATATCTGTTGGGGAAATTTTTTAAAAATGCACTTCAATGAACATTGAAAAGAAGGGTAGATATCAAATACATAGGTCATGAGCTCTATTTTTAAAAAGCTTAGAGAGTGAAGCTAATAGTTTTGAAAATAAGTCAATTATAATTCAAAATTAAATAAAAATGCTGGAATAAAAAATTGGACTCAAAGCACCATGAATAGACAGATGAAAAAATATTTAAATGTTAAATTTTATGCACTACTTAATCAAGGAAGAGGCATTTGAGTTCAATCTTAAGGGAATAGACATCATTTAACACTCAGGATTGAAGATGTTGAAATGTAAGATATATCAGATTTGTGAGGAGTCATTGGAAGTGGGGCAGAGATCATTAAGGGTTATAGTAGGAAATATGTCAGAATTAAATGTCACCTCTGTGCTGAGTCTTATGGACACAAAGTAACTATAATGAATGTACTGCTTTGTAGGGTATGTAGTCCAACAGGGAATATCTATTACTTTGAACTAAGATCTGTCCTTTACTTAGCACATCATAAAATACAGCTTTTTTTGAACAGGGTTGTAACTAGGAGCTTCTCTGGGGTCTTTTGCTACCTTTTCAAAAGTTCAGGTTTACCTGACTGCCTGGGAAATCAGAAGAATGTTCCTGGTCTTTGGCTTAGGATCTCTCTGGAACATCTCTGCCCAGATAGTCAATCTTTCTGTATGTGCTGGCTCCCCTGTGGGTGCCCACTAGCATGGTCTATCAGCATCATTTGGATGCATAGTACACTGGCTAATTGTCTCTGTAGCTCACACCACAAACAGAAGCCAAGAAAAAAGGAAAGTACCCCTTTTTTGCTGGTATATCTTTTTGATATCCATTTGATTGGTATTCTAGTCTATAAAATCTCAAACCAGTATCTTTAGTGATATGTTAATGGAATTTTAGAAGGTAATTTAAGCATGAAGAAATATGAAGTAAAAGTTCTAGTTACTGTAGATTTTCCTTTAATATCAAATTCTAAATCATTTAGCCTATGGTGAGCCAAGTGAGGGAGTCTCAGCAGGACTCTTGCAGAGATCAGGAAAAGCGTTTACAAAGTGAGGGAATTATACATTAATGGTTAGTTTAATGCAGTCTCTATATTTAACACTTAGACTGGATCGATCACTGTTTAATATCCCATTTCTTCAGTAATGATCATAACAGAAAACAAAATATTAGTCAGAAAATAAATGCAAACTATTGTGAAAAACTATTAAACTTCATATGTATACTGTCAGAAGAAATGAAAAATAATATTATATAAAACATAATACCTAATATCTATTAATAATACCTAATAAAATATAATAATAATACCTAACAAATACCTAATAATACCTAATAAAATATACTTAATACCTAATAATACCTAAAACCCTTCCTAGTTACATTAATACATATTTTGAAAATACGCATATTAGTCTGTTGTAGTAGTAAATAATATTACCATTTAAATAATAAAATAAGAAAAGTTATTTTAAAGAAGAGTAACTTTCTATTTTGAATGTATTACAAAAGTCAGTAAAGTATTTCCTATATCAACTACAATTTATACTCATAAAGAAAAAAATTACCCTTAAAATTTATTTCACAACTTTACGATTAACTAATTCAATTAATTATATTTATATACCATTGTTTTAAAAATACTGTATAAGTATTATGAGTATAGCATCACATCTCAATAAATGTATATGCCAACACATCCAACACCAAAGTACTAGCACCATTCATCACCTTCAAATTGACCTGTACTACCCATTCCTCCTGACATCCTGTCTTTTTTCCCTCTGGAAACCAAATTTTTGTCATCAGAGTCTAGTTGTTTTGTTACATTTTATTTATTAGCTTATTTATCAGTAAAATATCCAGTATGTTTCATTCTCTAATCACCTCGTTTCAACATGTCATCTCAAATAGCAAAACTTTTTTACAGATGAATAATATTCCACTGAATAAACAGTCAGCATCTTCATCCAATCAACCATCATTGGATATTTAGATTGCTTCTATGATTTGGCTATTATTACCAGTACTGCAGTGAATATAGTGTTGAATATATATTTTGAATTAGTGTTTTGCCTTCTATGCATAAGTATAATTTCTAGATCATATAGGAGATGTACTTTTAATTTTTTAAATATTTTCCATATTACTATTTTCCATAGACTGTACCAATTTACATTCTTATCCATAGTATACAAGGGTTCTTGTTCCTCCATACCTTCATCAATACTTGTTTCTAGTTTTTTGTTTTCTTTTTATGCACACCATTTTCAAAGGTGTGAAATGATTATGGTTTGATATGTTTTTCCTTAACCATATATAATGATGATTAATTTTCCACATGCCTGTTAGTAATCTTTATATCTTCATCTGCTAATTTCTATTCAGATAATCTGTCCATTTTTTATGGGGTCTATTGTTTTCTTTTGTTCTTGAGCTGTATGAGTTTTTTGAATAGTGTTGCTATAAACCTCTTGTCCCATCATTAATCCATTGTATGATGTGCAAATATCTTCTTTCTTTCAGTAGGGTGTCCTTTTGATTTAAAGATAGTTTCTTTTGCTGTGAAGAATCTTTTCAATTGATATACTAAAATTTGCTTATATTCCCTTTGGTTTCCCTTGACTTTAGAATAGAATCACCAAAGACTTCTTTGAAACCAGTGTCTTAGAAAATATTATCTATGTTTTCTTCTACATATTTTATGGTATCAAATGTTGCATCTATGTCTTTAAGCCATTTTGAGTTAATTATTGTGGTCATTTATAGGTAGTAGTCTAGGTTCATTCCTTTTCATGTGGTTACCCAGTTTCCCCAAGACCTTTTGTTAAAGAGACAGACTTTCTTTTCTCCTTTTTATCCTCTTGACTCCTTTGTTGTAGATAACTGTTCATAAGTGTATGGGTTTATTCCTGGTTTCTCAAATCTATTCCATTGATAAGTGTTTATATTTATTGCAAGACCATACTGTTTTAATTACTATCATTTTGTATATAGTTTGAAGGTAGAGACCATATTGACTGGTTAGGGTCTTTGGTAGTACCACATAGGGTACTATATGTATTGCTTCTTCCATATTCTTGAAAAATGTTACTAGAATTCTGATAGGGATTTCCTTGAAATTGTACTTTGCTTTAGGTAAGATGGCTATTTTAATGTTTTTAAATTTTGTGTAACACAATATATAAATTCTAAATAGTTACAACAAATAACAGAATTGAAAATATTTGTGTGATTTAAAATGATTACTGCTGCTTTTGTTAAATAAAGATATAGAGAGTTGCCAGAAAGGTGAGACACATAAACATATTTGAAGTGAGTTCAAACTTTTCCAAACTATTATGAAGTTACTCTGAAAATGGATTATTGTAGCTAAGCCTTTATTTGGCTGGGGATGGGGATAACTGCATGAACTAGAATTCCCCAAGTTAAGAACCTATAGAACACAATATTTGTAGGAATATAAATAATAACAATGTGCTAATTTGAAGCCTATTTATGCAGTATTAGTCTCAAAACTATAGCAATTATTAAAAACTTGGACTAACAAAATACTTTATCATGTGAAATATTTTATCAATGATATTGTTAGTATATTCAGTGTCCAAAAATAATTAAAAATAGACTGAATTTTAGTAAAAAAAAATCATTGTTGTAAAATACAAAATATGGTTTCCCACACAAAGTATTCTTTCTTATTGTGTGTCTTGGGGGCAAAAAGCTTCAGTTGACACTACTCTAGATAAAGTACTTAGCTGCAGAAATTCAAATGTTCCCTTGAGCTGTTTATAATAGAGTACAAGGATTATTAGGAGAATTTGAAACATGCACCCAGGAATTACAAGGCTATATGAGTGACTAGTAAATGGATTTTCACTTGAAGTTCACAGCTTTCCAGGATTCAATTTGATACTACAGAATGTGTTATGATACAACTTATCTGGAATACACTACCTAGGAAAGCATTGAGTATAGGAGAGTGGACAGGTGCTAAGAGAAAAAAATCAAGATTTGGTGCTGGAGGCAAATCAGTCAATCTACTAGAGAGAACTTCACCTATATGGGAGAAAAATGCAGTATGATGGTTCCATAAGGTATCTCTAGAGAGATGTCCAATGGATGAATTGCATTTGTTTATCCTTCACATCATATTAGTTCCCAAAGAAATAATACAAATAGCATTGACTAAATAAAAAAAACAACAATCCTCTTCCTGTTTTTCTTCTTTCTTGGCCCTCCTCCCTCAAACTTATAGATGCCAAAGAAACAGCATAGTGCACAAAGGAGAAAGAAGTAAGGAATTAATATTGAACTGCAGGTCATACCCATTTTCTCTTCTTTGCTGCAATTTGCCAATTTACCGATCAAGCTTGGGTTTTAAGGAAGAGATGATATTAGAATGGATTTAAACTAGACTGGAACCTCCACCAAAATGAATATTTTATACCTGAAAGTGACCTAAAGTTATTGCAATCAACTAAGAGCTCAAAATCTGAACTATTCCAAGGCAATGGTAGAAAAAAAAATAAGTGTACATTACTGTACTAAGCCCATAAATGAAATGACTAATTTAAAATCCCTTCCCTAAACTGCACTAGTCTGCAGATGATATAGGAGGCTGACCAGTCTTTGCCCTCCTGAAGTCACTTTTCACCTTTAACTGTATTTATAACATTTGCAGTTATACAAGGTCTTTCTTTAAGCTTCTTGACCTCTGCTCCACCAGTACAACCTCTTCTGTCTTTATTTGATGCATAATTTTTACAATAAGATATAGGTGGTGGATAGCTCTAATAGTTTTCTAGTTCTAGTTTCTAGTTTCTTGAAATTACTCTGAAAGATCAAGATATCATGAAAAAGGGAAGTCATAGTTCTTTTTCTTCCCTTCCATGGGGTCTCAACATCCCCACAAAGTTTCACATGGGGAGGTCATTTTGGATTCTCTTCAAGATCACTTCTAAGAGTCCACATGTTTCTTTCCAGTGGCTTTCATGCAGAACCAAACTCAACTCCATCAGACAACTGCAGTGAAGTGTTCAGCCCACTTTTTGCTCCCTACTTAATAATACTTTGCTTAAGCTCTTCTTACTAATTCCCTTTCCTACCTCTGTGACACCTGGAGAGTTTTCAATTACCTTGAGGACTATCTTGTAATTCTCAATACCTTTTCTAGGACAAACCAAATTTCTAATTACTTGAATTTAAATAACAAATCTATGCTCTAGAGCATTTTAATGAAGGTAGTATACTATCAAAACTATTTGAGGGGTTCTATGACACAAGAGTGGATACTGATTTGTTTATATTGCCATTTCTTCTAAATTAAAAAAAGAAAAGCTCAAAATATATGGTAAGTACATTCAAGTGGTACAGTAAGAGGTCTGGAAGATGTTCTCAGGACTGTAGACAAGAGTGATAGTACAGCAAGTATAGAATGGAACAAAAATGGGAAAGGAAGAAAAAAATAAGACCTTTGCTAAGTTGTGGGAACTGTTTCAAGTTTAGATAGGAACATGCTACCCATGATTTTAAGATTTTAAGATTTCAGTATGTTATACTTGCAAAGTATTGTGTTAAATACTTTGTGTACATTATTTAATTTAATATGTGCAACAACCTTTCATACATACACAATTTCTACTTACTTTATAGGTGATGGAACTGAAGTTTAGAGCGTTCATCCAAAGAATAGCTTGTGGTTGCAAACAATTGGAAATTCTCTTTCTCTACACTGAGAGTCTTGAAGATTTTTCCACAATATGCTACTTTTTTTTCAATCACAAAAGATAAATCTTTCTTTTTAGCTTGTATTGGTGAAGACAAAGGGGTTGTATCCTTTATAGTTACCCTTTATCCTGTACCTTCTTATAAATCAGCAGTTTTACCTGTGTAATTTTTAAGCATCTCAACTATTCAGTAATAATGCAAAAATGTGCTGGGGCCAGAGCCTACTTATGAGAGTTTATGAGAACCAGTTATTAAATTCTCAGGATATTTTTGAGTCAGTTAATAAATATTATATTTATCTCACTTTGGGTATTCACCCCAAAATACAAATTCAAAGAGACATATGTAGCTCATTGTTCATTCAGCATTATTTATAGTAGCCAAAAGTTGGAAACAACTATGTATCCTTCTACAGATGATTGAAAAATGAATGTGTGTGCATGCATTTTCAACAAAATGGATATATCCAGAGGTAATTATTCTTTGTGAAATAAGTCAGATCATGAAAGATGACTATCATATGTTTCAACACATATATGATATATAAAGAAAACAAATGAATGGATTAAACAAAAAATAAAGTTTCAGTCTCTAAGAGAAAATTGCTGGTCATAAGAAGGAAGAGATAAGAAGGATGAGTTTACGGGGCTAATTTTATGTTGAAGGATGGAATTAGATTTTTAGTGGTGGACTTAAGAGTTGTATGGGCATTGTTTGATTTCTAATGATACACACCTGAAATATGTTATAATGTACTATTATATCAGTACAAATTTTAAATTCTTAAATTATGCAAACTGCTTAAAACCCATAATTTCCTAAGAATTTTCACACTTTTTACTCTAAGATATACTGTTGGTATTGTTCATGTTTATTGTGTGCAAAGGATGGAACACCTGGTAATGGTGTATACCATGCTTCTCTTAATTTCATGGTCAAATTGATCAATAGTGAGAGACTTTACACTGTGAAAATCAGCCAGTGTTACAAGTCAGGGCTTTGTTATTTAGATCTAGAAGGGTGCTGCCATGAAGCAGAGGAAAAAGTGTGAAGGGTATCTCTTACCTAATATTCATTGGGAGAAAGTCAAACAGTTCTTGCCTTTACGAGTCTGTAAGAGATACATAGTTTGAATAGGGTAAAAAATTTAAGAAATATTCAACCAATACTTGAGAACAATTACTAGATTCAGCAAAGTCACAAATATCATTGTTGGAGTGAAATTCTAACTCAGTTTTTCTGTTTCATTTTTTGTCTCACTCCATTATATAAATGATACTAATGAACAGTCATGCCAGAGCTATACTTGTTTGTCAAAAATGTGACTTCTGATTTTGCTGAATTGGATAGTAATAAAGCATTCCTTGGTACTCTGACATTGTGATATTGTGGTTGATAAAATTATAAAAAATCATTGTGGATTTTCCAAGAAACAAAAAATCACATAGTAATTACTATGGTTTTTAAAATTTGCAACAAATAATATTAACTATTTTATTAATTTATATATTTACATAAAAATATATGTATGAATCAGCTAACATTTTCCTCAGGGAGTCTATGTTAAATATTTACTGGCACACTGCTGTATTATAGATTAGGATTATTATAAATTAGATCTGCATTTTATAGATTAGGAGACTGAGGCTCAGAAATCATTGAACCACTCTTAAATGAAAGAGATATGACCGACTAGAACTAAATATTACTTCACTTGAAAATACTCTTTTCTTTAATATCTTGATTTAGAGCTAATACCTAAATTTTGTTATAAATTTGCCTTCACTTTCAGGTTTGGAAGCATAAAGCCAGTTAAAATTGCTTTGCCACAAAAAAAAAGGGGGGTTGGGAGGATGGTAGAAAACATTGCTTTTTCTATCTCCACATCTGGTCTTCCAGTCTATATATCCTGCTACATATTATTGAATTGATCTGAACATTTTTGCTCCTTGAATTTGTAAGTATACAATTTTCCACCTTTCTGTTACTCTTTTAGCTTAAGTGCATTAAACCAAGAAAAAGCAATCATTGATTGCATATAGAATTGACCAAATTTCAATTGCTGCACCTATATAGTATAACTGTAAGAACCCTTTATAGTTTCCTCAAGTAATTTTCAAAAGAACACTGACCAAAATCAAAGACTGTACTAACCTGTATTTCAACTATGAAAACTTTTGAAAAGAGGGGTTTTAAGCTTTATTTTTTTCATTTAAACAGTGTGTATATAAACTATGACATTCATATAAAGCAGCATACCAATATATATGCATAACTTTAAAGAACAATAATAAAACAAATGCAGATTGGCTTTATAGTTTCTGCTTCCCGTCAAGATGAAGGAAGAGGAACCAGATTGGCACTCCAAAAACAATCACATAAAGAGAATAAAATATTTGAAAAATCTGGACAAGCAACTGAATATCAGAAATTAAACTGTGATCCCTAGGAATTGCAAACATACTGAAAACAACTAAGGCTAGTTTGTGAAAAGATAAACTCAAGTATATTAAAAATTTTAAGGGTTTATTTGACCAAAAACGAATTCAAATTAGGTCACATCCATCCAGTCTCACATATAGAAAGGAATCCCAAGAAACTGTTGCAAATGAAAGGTTGTCATAGAAATAATGGAACTGAAGGAAGCTATACTAGGTTTTAAAAAGTGGTTTGATGTTGCAGGATTACTTTCTTTTAGAGGATTGTAAGGGGTTAACAAGCAAAACATGTACCTAGTATTAATTAGATGATTCCTGGTTGGCTGGTTTAAATTTCATTTTTGGGAGAGCAGAGACTGTTAAATCTCAGTTTGGTGATGTGGAAATTAACACAAGGGACTCAATTTTGGGCCCACTGTCTTGTTTTTAGCAGCCTTAATAGAAAAGAAATCCGAATACTGCAGTGAGAACATCAGGGGGTAGAAGGCAGGACAACCCTAACTGGTTGCAGTATGGCTCATGGGGGAGATAAAAAAAATCATAACAACTTTGCAATAATGTTTGGCAATATCTACTAAAACTGACTGTATGCATACCAATTAACAATCACACTTCTAGATACTCATTTAGCTAAAATGCAAAGATATGTTCACCAGAGGTGGAGTGTTCTGTAAACTATGAAAGTCAAAAACACAAAACTACACAATTCAATAATAGATGATACAAATTACATGGAGTATGCTTTCATAATAGAATATTACACAGCAGTGATAATGATTTTAACTATATATAACAATATTAATGAATTGTAAATACATATGATTGAATGATAGAGCATGACATAAAAGAACATATGGTGTATAATTTCACTTCTTTATATATACATAGATACACACAAAATTTGCCTGCTCTAAAGCTAAGTGACTAGAAGACATACTAAAAGTTTTGTGGAGGTTGTTAACATTCTGCTTATTGATCTAAGAGCAGCTTACATGCCTTCTATTTGTGAAAAGTTATGAAGCTGTGCACTTTAAATGTGTGCACATCTCAATATATGTATTTTATGAAAAGTTTTTAAAAACTGGTATAAATATCAGTTTCATATCTTTTTGTACAAAATTCTACATCTCTAATCTAAAATCCGTACTCTAAAATTAGAAAGGTTTCATACAGAGAACAAAATTAAAAGCTAACATATTCCTCAAAATAGCATATTTTAAATTATTTGCTACAATGGTTGGTACATTGACAGATACAATTTCACAAACAGTTTTGACAGCCTATTTTTCTCCCTTCAAAAATACTTGTCTAATTATAAGTCAATAAAATATTTTCTCTAGAGAACTCCAAAAAGTATAAAAAGAGATTATAAAAAATCACTATACTAAATTTAATATTTCAGAAAATCTTATTTCAAGTATCTCTATAACTATATTTATAAATATGTAAAGTTTTAGTTCTTCCAAATATTATGTATCCTCTATATTCCATCGCTGACACTGCTTAGTCCTAATAATTATGATATTTATCTATATAATTAAAAAATTCGTAAACATGATTTTAATGTGTACATAACAATCCAACATAAATGAAATAAATTTTAGTCATCATTTTATTATTTAGAACATTAATTTGTTTTGAAATTCTTGGTTTTTCCTACAACGATTATTGCAGTAAAACCTTAGTATATAAAGCTCTATTAACACTGCTAAGAATAAATTGTATCAAAAATTATCTATTAAAATGTATGATTTTTCCCCTTGACTCTTCAAAAATATATATTGGAAAATTATTTGTGAAAATTTTGGGCTAGTATACATTCTTGGTAACTATGTCTAAGTGACAGTTTCTTTCCCGATTGAGTTATGAGATAGATAATGATTATTAGTCTTTAACTTCATCTTCAAAGTGAGGAAAACTGAAGCTGAGAGGAGTTAACTCTTCCTCCAGGTCAAATGGCTACCAAAGACACAAACCAAATTTTCAGATGTCAAACTGAATTGTTTTTCTCGCCTCATTGGTTTGCTTCCCAGGACTGAGTATATTTCCCTTCAGTACACAGGCCTTGAACAAAAAGCTGTTTTCTGGAAAACTTGTCTGGTAAACCAAGAATCACTAAATATATTATTGAATTTAATTTCCAGACAAATAACTCACTGTTATGTGAAAGATCCAGCATTTAGGTATTGGATCCTTCTCCCTCGACTATAAATCTCTCAAGAATAAAGTTTTATTTAATCTGAAATAGCTTCTGTGGTCTTCAAACAGAACCCAGCACAAGATAGCAGAGATTCAATGACAAACACATCATGTTCTCAAGTTGATTTCTCTGCAATTAGGTATGACAGTCATGTTTGCATGTTGATACCCACCAAAATTTCAAATAAATGTGTCCTTATTTCTAATAATTCTTAAATATTAATGGCAGTCTCCCTGAATCCTTGCAAAAAAAGGAGCATTTTGCTTTTGTTATTTTTGGTATTTTGTAAGATAACTATTTGATATAGGTGAAAATAGTACCTTACATTTTTAATTTGATTTGATTATTAATGAAGATAAATATATTTCATTGACTAGTACCATTCTATTTCTTCTTTAAGCATTGTGGCTGAAGGTGACCTAAATTGCTGAAACAAATAACATGTTTAAATGGAAATGCTGAAATAAACAGAGGCTTATTTTATCACCATTTCCAGCAACCCTGAGTTGGCAAGTGAACATCCTCCACCTGGTGATTGAGAGATCCAGTTTCTTTTCTCCTGTGGATTGATTCCCTTCTAAAGCTTTACTTTTGAGAATGGGATAAACCACATAGGCTCCTGTAGGCAGATTGGAAAGGAGAATGGGCAACAGCATACTAGCTCGCTGAAAGACCCTAGGGGAAGGCACATCATATCTACTACTATTCAATGACAAGAACTTAAATATATGACCCAGAGGGAGGATAGAAATGAGTCTAGTCAGACTACAATTCTGTAACTACTGAAGAAAGAGAGGATTTTAGTGGACAGCTGGCATCTCCTACATTTACTGGGAAATGTATTGATATTTTTCCCTAACTTTTTGATACCTAGATGATAAAATAAATTGTGTGTATGTTATAAATATGCTTTCCAATTCATCATGTTTTTGCCTTGAATTGCAGTAATGTACCTTTATTATTTACAATGAAAATAGAAATGACTTCCTTTGAGTGAAGTTGCATTGCCTTATATGTAGAATTTAATTTTCCACATTAAGATAAGTAAGATAATCTTCTGTCTTTCTGTTTTCCTAATAGTTTCATAATTTTCCATTTAACTTTTTAATACCTGTAAAATTAATTTTGATGAAGAGAACTTGATGAGGTGTAATCATTTAGCTAATACATGTTCTCACAGTATAGATTATTGAATAATCTTTTTTCTAAGTATTTTGTGATGCTCTTTTTATTCTATCACTAAAGTCCTATACATGATTTGTCTATTTCTGGTCTTTTTAGTCTGCTCTTTTTGAGGTGCTAAGTTTTCTCTCAGAACCACATGTTTCTAATTAATGCAGTTTTTTATTTTTATATTTGGTATTTCCCACTCATAACAATTTTTTCTTAAAACTTCTTGGCTGTTTTATTATAATAAACTTGAATTTACCTTCTAAGTTCCTAAAATATCTTTACCTCTTCTCTCTCTCCTCTCTCTCATTCTCTCTGTGTCTACATATATAGATACACAAATACACATATAAATGTATACATATATATTTACAAATATATATACATACAGATATATATAAATGTATATGCTGTTATATATGTATATATAATATATTGACACAAATATAAGTATACATAGATATAGAAGTACATACACATACATCCATTTATTCTTGTTGATGTGCATTAACTATATAAGTTAATATTTGAAAAATACCATTAAGATATACAAACTTTCCAATTCAGGAACAAAATATGTCTTTTATTTCAGTAATATCTCTTTTTTAATATCCCTAGGTAAGACTTAGTGAACTTTGTATGGAATAAATTCTTGAACTTTTTATGGAATAAATTCTCTTGCTGTTTGAATTAAGAGCTCATAACCCAAGTTGTTAAAGTAATAAATGCATATTAAACACCTATGATATTCCTGGCACTGAACTAGCTATTGAGATTGCAAAAGTTGAAAAATGTGTAGTGTTTGCCCTATAAGTATTTATAAGTACAGTAGTTGTAGCAAAAATATAAATATTTGATTATTATGTACAAATGTAGGGTTACAAAAGTCCATCTGAATTTTGAGAACTTTTATAGATTATAAACTTTCTTTTCTACTTCTTAATGTATAAACTAGTCCATTCAGCAATCATTTGTTGAGTTTTGCAGTATACTCAATGCTCTATTCTCTTTTTATGGTCAGTAGGAGTAGAGTGTATCCTCTATGCTTGGGTATCTTGTAACCATGACACGCAGTGTTTTGAAAGATCAAAAGAACAAAACACTGGCAGCAATGTTAATTCTTGTGTGAAAGGTAAAAATATCTCAACATTTGATAGTATAAATCATAAATATCAATTAGTGAAGGATGAATAATTCAAATGAAGACAGAAGATAAGACAGAAGATAAAGGTAGTGATTATTCTTCTAATATGCTATTTGGTTTATTTTGTTCATAACCTCCACCTGAGGTCAATTGCTTTTCTTTAACTGATGATTTTCAAACAACTTTGAAATCTTCATTTCATTCAATTATTTCCCCTACTCATGAAAGCAATTTCTGCTCGCTCTTTCTCTGTCTCTCTGTCTCTGTCTCTGTCTCTCTCTCTCTGTCTCTCTCTCTCTCTCTCTGATAATCTGATAGACCATGGTAGAGAAAGTAACAACAAACATCTGAAAATAATGTGGGATTGTGCACAAAAAGAAAGAAAGAGAAAACACCCACAAAGGAATATCTGGTCTCCTGCTGCATCGCTCTGGCCCAGCCTGCTGAGAAACACTCTGGTTGCTTCTTCATGTTGATGCTTGCTATCAGGGAGGAACATTTTATTTTGATCCCTCTCCCAGTGCCCCAGCTTCACATTTGAGACTGTGACAAAAAAAAAAAAATTGTGATAGAGAAAGTCTCAAGAAGTCAAACTGCCTCCTCTTTGAGATTCTCTCATTGTGAGCTTTTACAGAGCTTGTATTGATTGATATTGGCCATTTCCATAAGTTGATTCAAATGTTGCTGACAGCCGCAGAAAACCAGAATTATTTTATTCAAAGAGTTAGCCTACTTAACACTGGCCTCATTGAAACCGGCACTCTATAACCAAATGTGAAAAAAACTCTACATTTTGTAGTATTACTCACAATTTTTACTTATAATTTTTCTCTAATTCTTTCCTAATAGACTTTAGTAGAAATATTTCCCCCCAAAGTTCACACTGATGCCCAATTTCTTAAATCAGTATTACCATCCAAAAGTGCAGTTCCTATGCCTTAAATGATCTCTGAACTCAGCATCAGGTCCTGATCTAGAACTTAATAGGTTTTTAGTAAAATTGAAAATTGCATTTAATTAATCCCAAAGAGTCATAATCTCTTAAAATAGACTTTTCCCTTACAGTTGAAAGTTAACTCTAAACACCAGAGGATAAAGGACATTTTCAACTTTTATATGAGTTTTTAAAACTTTTAATGGTCATAATAGAGTTCTAATCTAAATTGTAATTTTTAAACTTTAATATAACACTGTCAATCTACATATGATTACAAAAAGTGAGTAAAGTGATTACAAAAAGTGAGTCACTAGAAGCTGTGACATTAATATAGCCTCTTTAACTACTATCAGGGTACACTTAATGTTTCCTCCAGGGAAAAGATATAAATGCTTTCTGTTCCCTACACTGTATCCCTAAACACATGACAGTTCATAATAGTCATAATGCTAGTAATTAATGATACAGATACCCAATTGAAGGGATTAGTAACCAGGGAAAAGAAGTCTTCAAATGAGTTGTAATGAAGACTAGACACAATAAAGTAAAATTTAAAAATAAAAGGCATACCAACAATAACCTTTTATAGTAATATCCCGAGATAGGACAGAGTGATTAATTAACTTTAATGACTTCTCTTTTTAAATGTTCAGACTTGGAACAGAGTTATCAAAAGCAAAAACAAAAAAAAAATAAGGAATTAGTTGTCATACTTGTTGTATATACAGTGCCTGCAGATTTCAGATCTATGGCACTGTATTTCAAAATGTGGGGTATCATGTATGTCCTCAAAGCAGATGTAAGGACAGGGGACAAGACAAAGGTTTATCCAAATTCAGTAACATAGGTTATTTTTAGCTTTATTTTTTTATTAATTGTACATATATATTGTGTGTGTAATTATCTACCCCAAGGTTCTCCCATAACCTTATCACCTGTGAATGATCTCAGTATTTTGTGTCCCCCCCATTTTCTTAAGTAACAAAGACTTTTTAACATGAACCTTAGCTATGTCAACTTGCCATCACCCATTTGTAATTTCTTTTACTTCTCAACTAGCATTGTTATGACGTTTTTTTTGTCTATTTTTCACTGATATTAGATTTTGTCTATTTTTCACTGATAAAGATTTCAACTACAAGCCTTCCAACCAACTATTTTTTTTTGTTATGAAACATAGCACTTGCCCATTCTGTGTTTCTTCACATGGCTGGCTCTTGAATATTTCTGGTTTTGCCTTGACAACCCTCATGTTCCCATAGTGACACACAGACAACCCACCCATGATAAAGATGACATTTAAAACTTAAGTATTTTGCATATAATCTTACCCAAGGAATCCTTTTTATTGTTTCTGAAAATTATCTGTGTCCTATTACATGTTTAACAGATTCATTTATCTTCAAAATGTTTGTAATAGAACCGTGTTTGTGTTGTGTGAGTGTTTACCCTACTTGCAATGATAAGTTAGCCTGCCACAATTTCATGAATGTTGGCAAAAGGCATGACATTCCAGGTTAGATGCAAGAGGTCTTATTACTCACAGCAATAGCAGTAGCCAGAATATCAGAATTTATGCCAGTTTCCTGAGCCCCAGTTCCTGCAGATATGAAAAAGACCAGGTAATTCTTTTCCAAGCATCATGTGTGTTACAGAAGGGAACTCCAAGGTCAAGGAAACTTCAAACTTTTATAGTTGAAAATAGGCATATCTGTCCTTTACTCAGGGGGTGGGGGGGGAGAAGCTACCATATATAGGGAAGTAAGTAATTCTACCCTTTGACCTGAAAAAAGACACTACCTCTATCTTCCAACATTGCCCTCAGTGCAAACATTCTTAGAAAGATAGTCTTAAACAAAAACAGTGTCTCAGCTCACAAAACCATCAGAAATGTAAGACATTCATAAAACATTGTCTCTCAGCAGTGGAGTGCTAAGAAGGGAAAGGTCTGTCCTAGGAGCATTCAAGAGGAGTAAACAGTGATTCTAAATAACATTAATGATAAAAAGTGTTCTTTCCCAAAACAAAACAAAACAAAACAAAACAAAGTTTTGTTGCTGCAAATTCACATCATCTGAAATCACAGTTGAGTGTTAGTTTTTGATAATATATACTTAATATTTAAATTACCACAGTTGAATGAAAAATTCATGTACCTCAAAATCATTTTGGGAAAATTCTGGTTCTACAATCAGTCTCCCAACACACAGGGACTCAGTCACATGTTTTCACTTAAAGAGTGTATTTGCAGCAATTCAAAGTAATTTAAGCTCACTTTGGGAACAGTTTGCATTTTTAATCTATGAAGGACTATATATCTCTTTGTTTAAACACTTGGTACAATGATGGCAAAAATGAAGAAAAGGAATTTGAGTTACTGTAATACTACATTCCAGTCTATGGAACTATTTAGAGGTTCGAACTGTGTTTAATTTTTTTTTTTCCACTGAGAGATATTTGATAGTTGCTAGAATCAATCCTTGGGGGAAAATTGAAATTTCTGGAATTTATTATGAAATAAGATTTTACAAATTGATATCAAATGCATTCTTATATTTAAGAATTTTTTCCTAGTAATCTCAGTATCTATTGCATCTTAAGAAATTTTTTAAGTTAAACAAAAATGCTATTATGAAATAACCATAACTAAATTTGATTGACACATCTATGTATAGCTGTGTTGATAGCAAATAAGCAAAAAAGTCCAATTATCACAAAGTGATCAATAAACTTAAAAGATAAATCTTGAAACAAAAATTGTGATTTTGTTATTCAGTTTTGTGAAAGGCCTATATGTGTTGCAAGTTTTGTTTCCTTTTCAAAGTATTAATTGCTTTTAATCAGCATTGGGTCACTAGTTTTTTGTTGTTGTTTTTGTTTTACTTTAACAGCTATTTTATTTTTCATTAAAAGTTTTACTGGTAGGCCGGGTACGGTGGCTCGTGCTTGTAAGCGTCAGTCTATGAAGCGGCCGAGGCTAGGGATCGCGATTCGAGTCCTGCCTGGGGTCCGTAGTGAGACCTAGTTCCAAAAAAATAGCTGGGCGTGGTGGCGTGCGCCTGTAATCTCAGCTATCTGGGAAGCTGAGGCTGGGGATTGCTTGAGTCTGTGATACCCCTGGCAATGAGAGCCTGCGGTTCCACAGGTAAAAATAGGAAGACCTGGTCTCAAAAAAAAGTTTTGCTGGCATTATTAGATATACAAAGTTGAATAAAAATTGTCATTACCTACATTTCTTTTCTGGGTGTCATATTATTAGTTGTAAATATATATAATCAAATATATATATATGTCATATGACTTGTGCCATCAGCAATGAGCCAGCATCTACTATAATGACCAATTACTTCTCTAAATAAACAAAACTGAGTTCTGTTTTAATAAAATTGGAAGTGACTAAGAATCATCAAGTTGGGTAGGACTGCTATTAAAGCGGGTCATTCTGCATGGAAAAAATGGAATTCTGCGCTACACAGATGATACAGTTATAGGAATGATAAAGCAATTTCTTTAGAACACCTCAACAACTAAAAGTACCCCATTATCAGTTACAATCTACTTCGTTGTTCCAGTAGCCATTAAGGATTCTTGAAACAATCTTATTCAGTTATCTAACAATTATATCAATTACCAGACCCCTGGTGGGCTGTATATATTTTATTAATATACATGTTATTTCACCTCATCATCACAATAATCTCAAAAGGCATTCATTACAACCATTTGGTAGCCCAATAATTTTAAGGGCACATTCAAGTGAAATGCTGTTTATATTCACTAAACATATATTTATTGTGAGATACACAAACCATACATTACAGAGGAAGTGAAAGTTTACTTACCCAGATAGGTGAATGGTATTGTTATATTACACAGATTAGATTTAGACAGAAAAATGAGATAATCCAAGGATAAGATTTCTTTTCCAATTTCTCTATTACTACAGAGCAAGAATTTTTTAGCTATATTTTTCTTTGGCCATGTATTCATTCATGAAATATTAAGTATACCAATTATTTTCCCAAGTATGATGGTTTTAAGATCCTAGCAAGTAATTTTAGTAATCATATCAAATTTAATGAGATATTGTCATTACCATCTCTTTATAGTAGCATGAAATTTAGTTCAACATGTTGATGATGAGAATATGGGTGTCTTGGTTGCCTCCGTGATCTCTTTTTAATGAAAATAAAAATACAGACAGTTTTCTTCAAATGACTGAGAATTACAAAACAAAAACACAAAATATGTGTAAATATTGATTGGTCCCAAGTCTCTTAATCTAAATGATGGGAGAACATTAACAATTCAATATTTCTTCCCAATGGATAGAAAAATAAATAGAAAGAATAATTCCAGATATTCTACCAGATGCTCCTCATTATTTATTTTTAATTATAAAAGTTAAAATAGAAACAATCATTAAAAAAATAAACCAGTTAACAAGGTTAATAGAAATGATTAGAACTCTTAAGATAGGAGAAAGTATGACTGGAGTTATTCAGTAGCAAAGCATTATTCTAGATATAATTGGGATATTAATGTTATTCTTTACATTACAAGGAATTTATCACAGTTTTTTAAAGTTCTTGATTAATTTAATGTGAATTTACACCAACAAATGGTATGCAATAAGTATTAGGAGAGAAATAGTTCTACGGTCAGTCTAGTCTCAATTCTACATTTACTAGGTATCCCCAAAAATCTCTTGAAAGGTTGAAAGCTCTGAGGCTAAGATGTAGATCCCCAAGGAAACTAAACCAGTCTCATCTCACCCACACTGACTCCTGTGCAGACCAAATATTTGCTAGAATAAATAGCTTGGCTTATTTAAAAACTTTTAATTAACAGTTTCTCTCCCTCAGGAATATACAACACAAACACACACACACGGAGAGAGAGACACATACACACGTGCACGCACACACACACACACACACATTCACAAAACCTATAAGGGAAAAAATGCTGTTTTTTTCCCCCCACAAAATTTCAAGATGCAGAAAAAAAATGCAGGCCTCAGGTAATTTTTAGGCAGTTCCAAAGCCATCTCTCCAGACAACTTGGAAATTCCAGTGTCTATAGAGCATGTGTAATGAGGTGAATTGTGCCCAAAAGAAATATTGTATGTTGAAGTTATAACCCCCAGGGGTACGAATAGATTAGGATATAGATTTCACACAGGGAAACCATGGATAGATGCAGAGGAAACAGCCTTTCAAAGGAGTCAGGGTGAAAGACCTTAAAAGAAACCACCCTTACTAACCTTAATCTCAGACTTCCAGCCAGAATTGTGAGATAATACAATTCTATTGTTTAAGCCATGCAGACTGTGATCCTTTGTTCCAGCAGTCCAAGCAAAGGAAGGGCATTCAGGACCCCAATCTACATGCAAGATGACATGGCAGTAGACTGCATTCTTTCTTTCAACAAATATATTTTGAAGCTCTGACATATACCATGTTGACTTTTCAGGCTACACAGTTGACTTTGATAACAAACCCTTTAACATTATTCCCTTTCTAAATTTTCCTGGAGGGGAACACAATGCTATGCTGATGGTGGTGGAAAACCCAGAACTTTTCCCTTAAATGAGTTCTTCTCCCAAACACTGGCTTCCCTCCCCTATGCTGTCTAGAGCTTCTTCCCCTAATCCCTTATTTAAATTATCCAAAAAGCACAAGCAGCAACCCTGAGAGCTTTCTGACCTTTAAATAAACATCTGAACAGATGTTTGTCCCATTAATAAACAAGGAAATGCAAATGAAAAAAACCAGTGAGATGCAATTTTTTTAACCCTTTGGATTTGCATAGTGAGAAGAGGCAGCCCAAGTCTAATCTACAGGAGTATTTTTGAAATTTATCAACACTTTAATAGTATTGAGAAATTATAAATAATGTATAAAGAATAAATATTCTTATTTTCTCAGTTGTGGGTTAAATACAGAAAACATGTCTTACAGCTCCACTCCTCAGTGTGTTTAATCTGTGAATATGCTTCAAGAACAACATCAGTAGCAGTCATCAGTGTTAGTTGCACATGAAAAATATCCACAATTTTTTAAATCAATTCTGATACCTACATGTCTCATCCTTACAGATTCTGACATAATTAGTGTGATGTGTGGCATGTATATTGAGACTTTTAAAGGTTACCTATGTGATTTCAACATCTGGGCAAAGTTGAGAACCTCTGCATTTAGAGGAATAAAGGACATAGCCTTTTCCCAATGTAGTGCAACATTGAGGCTTTGTTGTTCTTGTTGATAAATGCATTGTCAATTATCCAGTATCATCTTTTAGAATACCATCATTTTTCATAAAATGACTTGGAAAATGTTATCTCTGCTTGGTGAGGATCTTTACTACCTGAAAGTAGAATGCTCCAGTTTATTAGGATTTCATAGGTTATCTTTTAGGTTTGGGAACACTAAAAAAAAAAATTTCCATCTAAATTATTGGAATTAGCATTTCCAGACCTAAAAAATAACCTGCCAAATTATACCAAATAGGAACATTCTACTTTCAGATGGCAGGGGATCCCTGTACTAAAATTTCAATAGTTGTTGATACTCTAGATGCCAAATGGGTACTACATCTTAGCATTGACCAATCAGGTGCATTTAATATTGCTTTTTAATAGTGGGATTTTAATAGTTTGATTATGATACATGTATACATAAAACTCTGCAACAATCAATACTTTAAAGTTTTTTGTTTGTGTGATCAACACACTTGAGTGCAAATCCATTACACTATTATAAAAGGCAAGAGATTAAACTTAAAACAGCTACAACTTGACCACAATTCAAATATATAAGGTCACAGAAATGTTAACCAGTTGTCATTCCATGATTCACCTCAAGTCACTGAAATTAAAAGAATCCTGCTGCCTAGTTCCCTCATACAGTGCTTGTCTGCTTTTAATAATCAAGTAGAATGCTAAAGAAAAAGGCTGTCTTCCTATGAAGTACTTCATGTTCAAGTTCATTTCCTTTAGTCTTTTAATTCCATCTATTGTGAGCACAAAAACAGATATGCCCATTGCCTGTTTGTGTATACTGCAAAAGATACCATTCCTTCTTTTGCAGTATTTTTCCTCATTCCTCTTAACAGTCATAGTGCAAGTGACGGCATCTAGGGTCAGAACAGCATAGGAAAAGTCTCAGAGGTTCCAAAGAGAGGGACAGCAAATTCCAAAGCAAAGATGAACCAGACACTCCCTGGATTAACAGGACATTTCCAGACAGGATTAACAGGACATTTCCAGACAAGGTCAATAAAGAAAAAACTCTAGGGGTTGTTAAGCAAGATATAATTCTAGGCACCACAACATGAACCAAACACAAAGAGACTGATGGAGTTTTAAAATCATTAGGGAAAGAAGGTATATATACCCTGAGCCACAACTCCATTTACAGCTTCTATGCCCTTTCCTGGTTCTGTGGATCTGGGAGTTTACTATTCTCTGTTTCATTTCTCCTTAAACTTTTCCTTATATCTATTCCTCTATATAAATTCAGCTCTTTTCACTTGCTTGCCTGAGAGTTAGCAAAGTTCATGTTTCAGCTTCCTTAGACATCATGCCCTTGGTTGTCTAGTGGCTTGGACTCAATTTCTTGGATCTATTCCTGGCTAGAGAACTAGACCTGAAAACCTGAAATCCCAGTAACAACAGTACCAACATCTACTCAGTTGCTAAGGCCAAAAGTCATACTGATTTCTTTCTGTATATATATTGCCAATGTCCAATTTATCACTAAGTGCTCTACTCTCAAACATAACTGAAGTGAACCAAAGTATACCTTCTTTTACCACTAAACTTTCGTCCACATCACCATATTCTCTCATCTGGACCAGCTTCATCATAGTTTGCCTCTAGGCTTTCACTCTGCTTACCTCCTCTCCACAACCCTATCAATAGAGTGGCCATTTTTGCTTTTACTCTCCCACTTAACATATATTTATTTACGTATTATGTGATATCTATAAGTACTCATCTTTCTTTTTTAATTACTCATTTTTGTTTACATATGTGTGTTTATATGTATGTGTGTATATATATATATATATATACATAAGTATATATATAAAACATCATTGCATTTCCTGGGGTTCTCCCTCCATCTTATCACTCATGAACCTTCACATTGACCTTCTTATGCTCCTCCCTTTCCTGGTTTCTCCCTCAACTATCTCCTTTCCCCTTTCCTAGTTGCTTGCCCCAGTTCTATTCTTAGCTTATTTTGTAAGTAGTCATCTTTAAACAATTTTATGTCCTAAGGATACTGTAATGACCAAAATGAAGAAAAGAATATTGCCCTCAAGCAGTTCACATTCTTTAGTAGAACTAGAAAATATACCAACTAAGCAAATAGCAGGTATTATAAATAAAGGATAAGTGCAGGGAAGAAATGCAGAAAAAACAGATATGTGATGTTAGAAAAGTTGGAGAGAGGTAAGAGTAAAATTTAGATAGGACTCAAGGTAGTTCTTTAATGTGACCTACTTTTTTTTTTTTTTATTTTTAGAGACTATCTCGCTATGTTGCCTGGAGTAGTCTTGAACCTGTGGACTCAAGTCATCTCTAGCATCGGCTTCCCAAGTAGCTGAGATTACAGGTGTGCACTACTGCACCTGGCTCCTGTATTATCTTTTTAAGGAATCATTCTTTTCATATTATTGACTTTTAATGAAGATACTATAAATCCAAACTCCTCAACCAGGATCTAAAAAGTTTTTTATAATCTGACTTCAACCTGCTGTTCTAAATTTCTCTCATACTCTTCCCCTCATTATCTGTGCTCTAGTCAAGCAAGCCTGAAACAACTAAAACATACCTAACTTTTCCTACCTCTATCCTATCACTTGAATTTTATCCCCAAAATTTAATTCTTCATGTTAGATAACTTTTCCATGTGCCATTAACTCTTCTGGATTAGTATTCTGTTTATTATTTTTATCAAATTTTGAAATTATTTTATGTTGATGCTTAGTATATCTTTATTATCCAAGCCTGCTTTATTATTAAAAAAAAGTGTTAAGTTCTGTGAAATTAGTGGCCTCCACTGGTCAGGTTCCCTATGAAACTCTGAGATTTATATTGAGAGGATTTATTGGGGAGTGTCAGTGTTAGTGTTATTTTCTCCAGTGTCAGGGAGGGATCAAGAAAAGCAAAATTTGGTAGTGGGAGAATGTGAATGGTGATTCTGCTGCAAAACGAAACTCAGATCCCAAGGATAGCTCTGACATTGAAGTGGTCATTTAAAGATATTTCAAATCAAGGCAAGAAGATCGTGTCCCTGCATTGATCAGTGGTTGGATATAGGCTGGCTCTAGATGAAGACATAACCTTTGGTGAGGCCAAGGGCAATTTATAAAGGAGCAACTATAGAGCCTCAATAGCTAGTCAATAATCCTTGAAGCTAAGGAAATGAGTTCCTCCATCCCTAAGGGGATCTAGAATATTTTCCTCAACATCCATTACAGTCTATCACTTGCCATGCTCAGATTCATTGTTTCACATATTATGTTACTTATTCTGAAAGCAAGTCTTCCAGAATTCTCATTATTCTTTCTGTAAAACCTTCTGCCCCCTCAAAAAAAATTAATAGGACAAATAAAGTCTCTGTCACTATAGCTTGACTCAGAGTCACAATTAATGTTCATCTTCTACCTTTTTCACAACCCCCTCCTTCTATACCCTATTTAACTTTGATTGGTACCTCTAATGATCTACACAGTTTATCAGCTAGTATGATCCAGACCTCTTATCTGAGTCCACATAAGTTCCTTAAGTTCTGGTCACTTCATTTTTCCATTTGGCATGAAAACTGCTTAGAGGACTGCAAAGAGCCATTTTGGTGGATTACCTGAGTGTCAAACACATCATTTCTTTCAGTGTTATTTCATTCTAACT
The DNA here is from genome assembly GCA_004024945.1 of Uropsilus gracilis. Taxonomy (NCBI): domain Eukaryota; kingdom Metazoa; phylum Chordata; class Mammalia; order Eulipotyphla; family Talpidae; genus Uropsilus; species Uropsilus gracilis. The sequence goes on from PVHY01000320.1 coordinate 251,819, forward strand.
ATCAAAGTCTATTAAAACTAATATGATGTTCTCTTCTTTTCTTAACTGATATTATTTTGGCACAAGGAAACTAAAGAGGTAAGGTAACAATCATAGCTTAAAGATGTATTTGTCCTTTACTGTGTCCCATCATAGAAATATTCCCCCTTTGAGTATCACAACTTCTGCCTTGCAGTACCCATAATTATAAGGTTAGGAAATATATATTACCCAAACTGACTACTAAAAGTAATGATCAATGGACCACTTTGGATCCAGATCCATGTATCCTACCCACTGGGGGTACAGAATCTTAAAATGTTCGATGATTTAGCGTATGTACTACAACTAGGTTAAAATCCCATTTTATAGGGTTATAGCCACCAATTTGGAATTTAAGCCACATATTCAAAACCATTCTCCATCAACCTAGTAACTTCATCATGATTCTATATGTGATAGAGTCAGTGGACTCCATAGTCATTTGCTATAGCTGTTTCTCCTTTGCTAAAAAGTGAATCCTGTGGTCTCATAAAATATTGAGCAGTTTCCATATTTTTATATTAAACACTTTGTAAATTTGGTTTTGTCTGAGCCTCAAAGACAGAATGTCAAATACACATCTAATATGCTCAATTTCAGTCAAGGCAAATTGCTGACTGTAGAATAGAAAACATTCAGTGAAATCAACTTTCTAATAAGTTGATGCCAGTTCAGTAGCTCTATGTCCGTCAGTGTGGCTGGCTAACTAAACATTTGGCATTATCAATGGCTGTGTCAACTTTAGTATGTGAGTCCATGAATTTGATTAGATTCTATTCCTGTACCATGCTACTGATCTTGTCACTCTTCTCTTATGCCAACACTAGGTAGGGTAACTTTGACAGAGATAGTATAAAAGTAGCTGAGTCACTTTGTCTTTTTAAAAATTGTCTCTAATGTTTATTAATATTGATACAAAGTGCTTCATACTGTTACCTCTTAATCTTGTTTGTATGCAATATTGACCTGGGAATATGAACCAAGAATGATTACTGCTAGACCCACTTAATTTTACAAAACCCAATTCAGGATAAGCAGTTAGAACTTCAAGGTCACTTATTCCATGACCAAGTAGGCTGTTTTCTATCAGAGTGCAACATCATGCTAGGAGTGTATAATTAAAATTAATATGCTAGATATAGTATAACTTACTTAAAACTCTGGGAATTTATGTTGCGATTCAGCTGTCTGAAGCTAGTCACATACCCCACATTGCATTTTTTTCCACTCTAGTTACAGCTAATACCTTTGGGCTTCCTGGGTCACATGGTAAGACGGAGTGCAGCAAATAACTTCTGATAATTATTTTTCCTGTTCTGGGCACACTCAAACATATCAGCCTCCCATATCACTCAATGTATCTAAGCATTATTAATAAGAAATATGCTTCTTCTAAATTTGAGAACCCAAAAAAGCTTACTAGTCATTATATTACCATAAAACTATGGAAAGTGAGAGATACAATAATATGTTTCTTAATTTTGAGAGGGATATCTCTGGATCAGACATTCTTCGTTGTAGAATATCCTGTGCATTGTAAGATGTGTAATTTCTTCTCTGGTTTGTACCTACTCATTGTCTATAGTCCTTCTCATTATATATATATATATATGCATATATATATGCATATATATATATATCCCAGTGGTTCTCAAATGGGAGATACATATATATATCTATCTATATATATAGATATATATATGTCTCATACATATATCATACATATATCTATCTATATATATAGATATATATATATATCTATCTATATATATAGATATATATATATATATCTATATATATAGATAGATATATGTCTCCCATTTGAGAACCACTGTGCTAACCCAGCAGTCACATTTAAAATTGAAGCTATGTTAATCTGTTCTATCAAGGATGTCATAAGTGATATAGCAGTTGTTAAATGTGACTACTATTTACTTGGTTAACTTTGTGGTAGTCCAGTCTTGAACTCCAGTATCTGTATGACTTTATCCCAGGGACTTTATTCCATGGTGAATTCAATGAAAATATGGTGGGAATACCTTCTAGTTTGAATTTTAAGGTCCCTAGGGTATAAATAGTACTTGATATTTCCTCAGGTTTTTTGATTTATAGTTTTGATTTGGGTGTGGAATGGAATGGCAGTAGCGGTGATGGTGGTGGTAATTATAATTTCTAATTGACTCCTGTAATAGGTCTTACTCCACAGGTCAAGGAACCACTGTGGCTTTCTATCAACTAAAATAAAGATATTTTATTCCATTATCCAGAGGGATGATAAAGGAATGATCACTGTTGGGAAGTGGACAGGCCAGTGTGAGCTGGATCTCAGCCAGGATTCCATTTATTACCTATTGTCCATAGATCTTCTAATCTAGTAGGAAGACAAAATTTGGATGAATCTCTGAAAATAAATGTTGACTCAAAATCAACATCCTTTTTAGTGTTTAATAGTATCTTTTAGTCAATGTGTGGTCACTTGGATAAATGGCATCAGGTCTATGAGGGTAAGAAAAGCTGGAATTATTACTATATACAATTGCTGTGGTAATTTTACTTAATAGTATATATTACTGTATACAATTGAAATTTCATTCCTTCTAGTAATTCAGTCTCCCTTTCAATTATATTTTCAGAATTGAAAACATACTCAAATCCAGAAACTTGTCAAGAGATCATAATTTATTGGGGAGGTAATTGTGCTCCCCCTAAACATACTCCCTTGCTTTCTTCTGGTTATATGGTATAAAGCAAACCTTAGTTGGATGCCCATCTATCTTGTTTGTGGGATAATTTTATTTTATGAAGCATCATCTTAGCTTTATGTAAGTCAGGCTCTCTTGGGTGCCACGCTGTCCTTGCTGCTCATTAAAATGGTAGTTGTGCTAACCTTGCTTTTGAAAGAGAAAATTATCCTATGATTCGCAGTGGTGGTATGGGGACCAGAGCCCAATTCATCAACAGCATTTTCTATTGCCAGACTTTGCCTATATAAAAGAGTCAGTCCTGCATTCTCCATGATTCTTGTGCCCCCTCAACAACATTTTGCCCATTATCTAGGTGAACAGAAGACAGTGTGAGCCCTTCTGCATTATGTAGTCAAGTTGTAGGTTCTCAGCTAATATAAGGTCTTTCTCCTCTAGCATAGTCACTTCAATGAGTCTTTGGATTACTGCTTTCAGTAGCATTTCTGGTATTTCTGTTTTAGTCAGCATAGGCACTTGCTTTCTCCAAGCATGGAAGATTTCTGTCCTAGCAGTAAGGTTGCAACCATCCCTGAGGTCTTTGTTAGAGTTTCATAACTATATGAAGAGAATTGTTGCATATTAGCATATACTCCCTCATCCAACATTCTGTTTTGTCTCTTTCCATCTAGCATGCTCAGAGTACAGTCCCAAATACGCTCTTTCAACTTGTCATATGTTCTTTCATTATGCCTTAATTTTATAGTTCCTTCAGGATGCAATCCCTTTCGTTTATTAGCAGGCTTAGCCACACTACCCAGACAAGACTATTTTGTGACTTTGTTATTGTTCTGGTAGCTAGTAGAGGATGTGAAGGTAATTTTCCTGGAAGATCATGTTGTCCTGCAATGCAAACATCTTTGTGTTGTTTTTAAGAAATGAAAGGAGTAATGATGAGAAGTCCCAAAGAGTTTAGGGAAATCTTTAAGAGATAGGGATTTTTTTAAAGGGAATAAGGGATTTAGTATTTTCAAGATTTTGAGTCAATCATCTCCTTTCATGTCTCAGAGTTCCAATTTTTTTTTTTTTCAATCAGGGTCTTGACTTTGGTGGTACAGACTTACTGAATTTGATGATTTAACATCTTTTTAATCTTTGTCATTTTTAAAATTAAATTCAAGGAATGATCTCTGATTTTTTTTTTACCATGCAATTGCTGAAAGTCTCTTTGTAGACTGCCAAAGAGGCTCTCTGGCTTTCACACTGCATTAAATTGACAATCATATTTATCCTTTTATTGACTTTCTCTAATACATTTATTGACCACCAGCAACAGGTATTTCATTCCATAGTCCTAATAATTGCTATTTTTTTACCTCTCAAATATTTGAAATATTATACTTGCCAATATTATACTTGTCCCTTCCAATGATGACTTGTCCTGCTCACCACTGGAGAATTTTTTAGTTATATGAGAGGGTTTCATATATATATCAACAAAGAGTGAGATCACTGCCAGCTAGATTGCTGGTTATCCAGCTCCAAAATCTGCTTCCTAGGATAACTCTTGATACAAACCAACATTTCCCAAGTTCGTAGGAAACTAATTCTGAGATTTTTGAGATATTTATTCAAAGGCTTATTATTATTATTCTCTGGAACAATAGTTGAAGGAAACAAGGGAAGCACAATTTGGTGAGAAAGAATTTGGGTTAAGATTTTATGTAGTTATAATATAGCCACAGTTTATCACAAGTTCTAAGATGGAATGATTATGCACAGATAGTCCTTTCAAAAAAGGGCAACAGAATCTGACCTTTTATTCCTTTATACTACTATATTTATCAATCACTGGATGTGGCATGCTTATAGGTAGGTATCAACTTTCAGTAAAGCTGATTTAGTTGAGGATACTTTCTGAAGGAAGACACAGCTGTGAGCTGGCTGTAGCTGACATTCCCAATCCCAAAAAGCATGTAAACATCAACACAGCATTCACTATAATGGAGTTCTCATATTCACTATTATATCTCTAAAAAGAATAAAGGTTATTAAGGTAAAAAGTCCAAAATGGAAGTTCCTAAAAATGTAACTTCCCCAGCAATGTATTAAATCAAAATACCATATTTTAATACCATATTTATGATATAGTGATATCATCAATAGATTGAAAAAAAATGCAGGAGTAGTGATAACAATCACATCCTCATTAAGTCCCCAGTTTTGTCCATGTAGGTAGATGGATTTTGCAAAGTGATTGATTTATTAAATTAATCAATTTTGTGACTTCAGTTGCAGCTGGTGGTACAGATGTAGTATATTTCCTAGAGCAAATCAACTATAATATTAATATCTATTACAGAGATATGACCTACATAAGGATTTTCCTCCAAAAATTTTTCAAGAAATTTCAGAAGTACTACTTTATTTTTTTTTAATTTATTTATCTATATTTCACATCATTTCAATCCCTGGGGGTCACCCACCACCTCCCCCTCCCACCCGCTCCAGCTGGTCCCCATTCTCCTCTTGTGCAGTTTCATTTGGTTGACCATATATTAGTGAAACCATTTGGTTTCTGTCCCTTTCCATCTGGCTCGTTTCTGCTAGAATGATTTCTTC